>VWZT01011813.1:352855-377132 GCA_013397055.1 Pachycephala philippinensis
CTGCACGCTGGCAGATTGTCCTACGCCTAAGATGTGAAGTGTGTTTATAAGCAAGTTTTGAGAGTCATAGTTGCTAGCCTTGATATATAAAGAACGAATGATCTCAGCAGAATTAAAAAAAAGACAGTTACCCTGAATAACTGTGTGGAGCCTGCATCAAGAATAGGAAGAGGTAGCTCATGTTTAGTTTTGGGCATAATAAATATCTCATTTTTTTCTCAGCTTTCTAATTTTTTTTTGTCACTTTGTTTATTCCCTCTAGACAAATAGCTGTTTGAATCATCCAGTCACTATCTTGCTGGAGTTGATAAACACTATTGCCTCCAAACAGAAACCATCCAGGCTTAAGGGGAGATCTGTGCCCTTCCTCCTCCCTGACTCCTGCTAGATGCCCTCACCTGTGTACAGGCTTCTGTGCTCCCACATGCCTTTACTGTGGTGCAAGTAAGGTTTTATGTGTTGTGTGAACAAGGAAATCCCTAGAAGCAAAAGAGCACTTCAGAAGTTTGGCTTGCGTGGTGGCAAAATGATGACATGTAACTACAGCACTAATAAGGGCTGCATGTCTACGTCTTGTGTTGAGAAATGGGTGAAACACAGTACAGGGGAGGAAGAGATGGAATGTCATCATATGCTTTCCATTTGCACCCANCAAAAAAAAAAAAAAAAAAAAAGAAGAAAGAAGAAAAAAAAAGATAGTGTTTCTATGCTTTCCAAGGCAATGTGATGTATGTGTCTGGTTCCATTATTAAAAATAGATTAATATGATTTAAAAAATGTTTCAGAATGAAAAAAAAAAAAAAGAGGTGGATGTTGGCCATTCTGAGTCATCAGCCAAACTCTTGGCCTTCCTGTTTTTTCCTTTGCTTGGAACTCCCACCATATCTCTAGTTAACAGAACCCCCAAAGATGAGTGATGTTTAAATATTTAAAATCCTTATTTTTCAACATTTTTCTAGTCTGATTATTGATCCCACAATGTTTTGTATCCAGGAAGCAATCCTAAGTTCCTGAAATGAAAACCACCTTCCAAAAGCCAGGCTTTTAAAAGATGAGTCATTGGCTGGCACTTGAGCATTTTTTGGCACTTAGCTTAAAAGTAAGAGGTTTTGAGGACAGTTTCTGTGTGTGAGAAAGTAAAACAAAAATAAAATGAAATCAAAAAGTGCTTGGCATGCAGCCTGTCAATTTTCAGAGAAGAGCGTGATGAAATCACAGTGTCCTGGATGAAAGTAGGGGCACTCTTGTATTTGGTGTTTAACTCTTTCCTGAATGGCCTGTAATTATCATCCTGTATTTCTCTGAAGCCAGGGCTGCATTTCTCTTTCTCAGAATGTGTCTTTGCTGCTGAAACTCTGGGGTCTACGAGGGCTTTGGTTTCCTCAGGGACGTGGGGAAGGGGGAGGGGGCTGTGGAGACTGGGTTCTCAGCTTCCTCATTAGCTCCCTGCAGAAGCTACTAATCCCTACTAGGACTGCAGTCCTTGAGGCAAATGCCAGATTGGTGGAAGGTATTTCATAACTGATGCACCTGGGTCTTGCCCTTCCTCTTTGTTCCCTTAGGCAAAACCCAGAGCAAGGAAAGAAAGGGTAAGCTAACTGATATGACTGTCAGTTAAAGTGCTCTAAACATCTGCCTGTAAATACAAATCTTTTCCCTATTGTTTTCGACATTCTCCTCCTGAGAACTCTAGTCCACTTTGAGGAAGGTCTGCAGGTTCAGGTCAGCAAAAATTAACATCAAGCAGAGGCAGAAGAGAGAAGGCAGAAGTTGGAATGTACACCTCCCTGTACTGAACAAAATCCCAACAAAAATGAGTGTATTATCAGCATGGTTTATGGTATCTGTTAACCCTTGGAGATGGAAGACCTATTGGTCACACGCATTGAGGACCTGTAGCACAGAGGGCAGTGCTGCAAATTCATGGGTCTCCAACCAGGTCGATAGCACAGTTGCATGCTCCATTGTTCCTGCCATGAGTAAATGGGCAGTAATTTCAGTGAATCAAGAGAACTGAGGGTTGATAATCAAGGTGTTTTTTAGATTTCTTACACTTTTTCTCATGCTACTCTAAATTTGCAACTTCCCATTTTCAGCGTGCCCCTCCACAATATTCTGCAATGGCTAAGCTTTATTTGGTTTGTTTCAGGCTTTGTAATTGAATCTATAATGCCTCTGTTGCAGTGTTTGTGGAAAGTGATGATGACGGTCTCACAATTCTCATTTTAGGTATCTCCTTGATTAACTGCAGAATGACAAGGGCTGTGTACCTGTGTGAACACTTGGACACATAAAACTGTGTAGCAGGAGACAGGTTGATAGAGTTCCCCTAGACTCAGGAAATATTTTTCAAGCAGAAAGTGTAACCAGCCAACCTGGAACAGCCATGGGTTAGCAGCAGCATCGCCTCCTGTTACATGACTCCCATGTCAGTAGTGCGTAACCTCTCACAATGTGCTCATTCCCAATGCCAACTGGCACTGCCCACGAAAACCAATGAAGTTACTGGTTTGGGGGAAGAAATATTCTGTACGCCTTATCATTACAGACCTCCACAATTCTAGCAAGTGCTTTGCAAACCACAGCTGCAGGAAGCAGGTGTGAGCCTCTCAGTGCCTGTGGCTGCTCACGTCGTGGCTGCACAGCGCAGCTGGGAAAGGCCTCGCCCGCAGTTGAGCAAAGAAACTGGGCTTTCCTCTGGAAGACGGCTTCCCACGGCTCCCTGCCAAGGAGGCTGCACTGAATAACCCTGAGCATTGGCCCTTTGCCCCTGTATTCCCCTGCTGTGGTCAGTCCAGGCAGTAGGACAGGAGGGAGCTGTGTGATTTAAGTTGAGAGGAAGGGAGCAGATAAGGACACAGAGTAATGAAATGAGTAGTTGGAGTCAGGGGAAGTGGGAAGCTGACCTAAGGACTGAGGAATGTCATTGGGGACGGAGGGGTGGGGACAGGACATGTGGACTTGGCAAAGAAACTGGGAGAGGAAGCCAGGAAGAGAGGGTGTGGAGAGGCTGAGATTAGATGGGGACCAGAGAGAAAGTCTTATTTTGGGGTTGGGCTTGTCTCAGGTTTGGGAAGAGGACAGGGTCCAGAAATCTGGCAAGTAGATCATGGCACTGGTCAGGAAAGGGGTCAGGAAACAGAGTGGGAGGAAAAAGTTGAAGGGCATTGTACTGGGATGGAACAGAGACAGAAAACCATGCACGTGCCCAAGTGTGCTCGAGCTTCCAGAGCTGGAATGAGACCCAAGAGGGCTGTGTGTTGAGCCCACCACTGTCTGCAAATACTTTTCAGACAAGGTTCTTTGAGAGAAGATTCAAGAGCATATGTTTAGTTCTCTTGTGAATTTTTTGAGAATTTTGCTGAAATGCTGTAGAATAACTTTGCTAAGTAGGGTAAAAAGTGAAGTCAGGAAGGTGAGCCATGACATATGCAAACAAATTTGTGTATTATTTTTCTGCTTTGTCATGATGTATTTTTAAGTAAAAATCACATTTTATGGCCAAAGAATTTCTCATCAGTTCCTTAATCTGCCATGTAATTAATCCATCAGTCAATACATTTCAGCAAATATTTGAGTAGATTCATTTTAGAAAGATATAATATAGAAATAGCACGTTATTGAATAAACTTAAATGTGTTCTCTTGCTTTGTCTTACCAATTTTTACTGTTCTTAAATAATTTCAAAATTGTAGGAGATATTTTTCTCTTATTGAAATTTCTAGCAGCTGGCACAGATAAAGACAGTCAATCAAGACATGCTTCAATATTTCCATGCATTTCACAATGATAAAATATGGTAGCTCCCGTGATTTTTAAATCCTTTTGTCAGGCAAAGAAAGGAAAGGTGATCCAAAGTTGTCTTATGACAAGTGCATTTAGCTGTGTAATGTAGTGTATGAACTTGCTAGTCATGTGGAAGCAAATATACCTCCTCAGTTTCTATTTAATTTGTAGCAAGAAGAGAGTTCAGGCAGAGGAATGGTCTGCCACAATTAACATTGCTAGTATGAAGTTTGCATCCAACCATTTTACTACAAAACAGTTTTTACATTTTTCAAATACTCCTGATGCAGCTTCAGTGCAGTCAAAAATAATCATGAGCCAATTAATTATTTTTCTTCAGATTTATTTCAGGAGTGTAATTAAGTGCAGTCTTTGGGTGAGATAAGGACAAAACTTTTTATTTTGATTTATTGTCAGGTTTTTTTCTCAGTTTGGTATTGATGTAAATTCTGCACTGGAAGCAAGTATGATCAACCTGTTAAGGATGGATTGGTGCATTCAGCCTCCCTTGCATTTATATGATAAACAAATGAAAAAAGGTGTGCCTGTAAAATGAGACTCTGTTTCTGTCACTTACGGTGAGGCCCTGCACAGTCACTCACTATGTTCATTGCCTGCAGTGGGAGCAAAGGAAGATTGTTGGTCCCGTGCAATGCCACACTAATCCAGGATCCTTTGGCTGGCTTCAAACCCAGAAGCCACATGGATGTGCCTAAAGTGTACTAACACAACTGTGTGGATTGGTAGGACTCCAGCGAGATTTTTGGTACTGCGCTTTGCTGGGTACTTCTACTGACTTACCTGGAAGTTGCTTCAGTATTTCTAACAATGCCTAGTGCAGAGAAAAGGAAAATGTGATGGCATTTGTTAATTAATTCCACATTGAAATGTAAGCACATGAGAGGACTTAACATTCTCAGCCTCTGGTGAGAGAGCACGGAATACTGATACACTTGCTCCTTTCTGATTGTCCGTTAGAGATAGCCTTTGGAATATAGCCTTGAGTCTTTTTCTTTTTTTCCTTTTTTTAAAATTCAATGTGATAGTGGTAAAAGCGATTTAATGAAAACAAAATTTTTTCCAGAACATGTACCATATGAACAACCCCTTTTCCTTTCTGCTCTTCATATTTTTACCACATGTATTAGCAGTGCAATTTTTAAGGTTCTCATCCAGAAAAGTACTTGAGCAGGTGCTTAATTTTAAGCATATGCTTAAATGTTTTTCTCTCTTAAGCCCTTATTCTTGGCTTCCACTAGGACTGCTGAAAAGGGTGATAAATGTATGGAAGTTTCTGTGATGTAGAAAGCTGTCTATTAGTAACTCCAGAGAAACCACCAAGTGATTCCACATGGACCACCAAACCATCTTCAGAGTGTAATGATTTTCATTTGCTCTGTCAGTCCAGGGTAGACTCAAGATGAAAAGTTATGTATTATTTTTCCAGCTCCCCGAGCTATTCAATCCTTCTTCCATCATTTGTTTAATACATTCCTCATATGCTGCTCTGGTCTCCTGACACCCAAGCTGTTCCTGGGAACAGCTGAATTCCCACATGAGAGGAAACACATTTTCATATGTTTTTGGGTATTTCAAAAGTGTTATTTTATTTAATAGATTTAAAATATTTAAGTCCCCACCCTTCCACCACCCCTTTGGCATGCTTTTAGTGGGTGTCCCAAGAGACTGTAAAGCAGAAATGAGAAAAACTACAACAGTACAGAAAAGCATGCTTTTCATAGGAGTTCAAGGTGACATATAGGCAAGAAATACATTGCAAATAAACTGAACTTAGTTTCCTCTCAGAAGGAGATCGACTCTTCACCTCTTCACCTTTACTGTTTTACTTTTAAGAGCTAATAAAAAATACAGACCCTGATTCTCCTCTTGCATCAATTTTAGATTGGCAATGTCAGGGTTATAGTACTCCATTAGCTGTGGAACTCCATTAAAATGTTGGCACTACACCAAGAAGGAGAACCATGTCCATGTTACCCGAATAATTCTGTCCCACTAGCATTTTGGGAACCCCTTCAATGTGCAGATTACAGGTATCTCTTTGACCCACAACTGTTAGTCCTGCATTAATTTGAAATGGGAACAGAAGATGATGGGCTAAATTCTAGAAAATAGGAGAAGAAAAGAAGGTAAACTCCTGAAGTCAGTTTGTGTTCCTAGTCCTAACCCCTTTATCTTGCTGAAGGCTCTGAAATTGCAGAGGACAGGCACCAGCTACTCTATGAAGCTGTAAAAAATAGCATTTTTGGAGTGAAATACTGGCATAGATGAAGGCAGTGGGAGTTATCTCTTGCCTCTTGTGTGAGAGGATATATGCAAAGTGTAGATGCTATGGGGTGCAATGGTCATGTCTCATTTGAAGAGTAATGTTCTTGTTATTGCCCATCCCAACCAGGTGAAACCACCACAGTCTGGTAACTGATAGATCCCTGGAAGAGCAGTGTTACTTAGCAGCCACAGTGTTCCTGGGAAGCTCCAGGAGACAGCAAAGTATTCCGACATTCATTGTGGAGAACAAAAGTAACACAGACCATTGAAATAAATGGTGTTTTTAATAGGAACAGCATGGAATCGTGGTATTCACTAAGTTATGCTCCTTGGGATTTCAGCATTCTGCATATCCACGGAATGCAGTGTGGTGAACCCCAGCATTCAGTTTCCAAAAAGAGTGGAAAACTCTGCAAATTAGAGAGAACATGACGGAGCCAGAACTCTGCTTTGCATATTTCCTCCCCTTCTCCTCCTATCTATGTCACCAAGCATTTCCTATTAACACTTCTCCTTTATCCTACGCAGTGCCAGAACCTGAATGAGTCACTGCTGGAGAAGGGCTTGTTTGATGGCAAAGGCAAAGCAGCAGCATTACTAACAGTTTCAAGACAATAGGGAATACTCCAATGTACAAAAAAGGAAGCACTAAACTTTTGCTGGGCTAGACTGTCACTGGCTTATTGTCAACTCATTAGGCAGCATCCTGAGCAATGACGAAGGAATATATTTGAAAATACATTTGGGACTGTTTTGCAAGCATCAGATCATTTACACTCAATGTGAGCTTTCCACTTCTTTCCTACTGGGTTATTGTGCTAAGAGTATTTGTAGTTAAGACTGCTGATTACCCCAGCCAGAAAACAGCATTTTCTTTTGGTGAGTACTTCTGAGGTTTTGAAATTTGATTTTGGTCCACGTGTGGTGGAATGAAAATTGGAATTTCAGAGTTTTTTTAGGAATAACAAATTGCTTGGAGAAGAAACAGGAGAGAGAAAACAGCAAAAAGATGAATCTGGCATTAACCTGACATATGGGAAAACAACAGCTGATACATCTCCTGGTAAGGTGAGGACCTTATAAATTACATTTTCAGCTATTCTGCATTCTTCTGTGATAGGCTCTAGGAAATCTTTCTAATTCACAAAACATTCTGTGTTTGGCAGAATGTCAATTCTGGAAATAAAAATATCACTGAAAATACTTGGATTAGCTGTGTTGAGAACCCAAGAGGCAACTTTAAGAGATTAGACCTGGAGGAATGGAAAGTTAAAAGATCTTCAAATCCTAATCTTACATTCCCTTTAGAGGAAGCTGCCTCTAAATAACATTGATTTGACAATAAATAGTTTCATTATAAAGTGTTAGCAGCACCTACATTTTACTCTAGGAAGCACGAACAGTATCCCAAGACTGCCTGCAATTAAAAATGTGAGCCTAGTCTCCACATAGTGTCTCTCATTACCAAATTGGTATTTTTCCATGTGACCAGTCATGAGGTTTTAAAAAAAGCCATAGGCACACCCTAGACAATAGCAATGACAAAGAGTTTCATATATTGGAGAACAAAAGGGAAGGAGGTCAAATTAAAAATCATAATTTGGGGTTTGTCAGATCCTGCTTTCCCTTTTCAGATGAGACTTCTACTACTGTGGCAACATCTAAATTCTATAAACTGTCTCAAAACGCTGAGAAACTTCAAAAATTTCAATTGACATTTAGAATAAATTGCCAAGAAAGGAAATTGAAGCATGGAGCACAAACATCTTAAGAATCACCTTGGTTTATTTATGAACAATACATGAGGTGAGTGATATGGTGAAAAGCAAGAGAGTAAGAGAAATTCAGCAAAAGGAGGATAGACATACCAAGATAGCTGGCCCTTTTCCTGTTGTTAAACAGTTCTGTGCTTTAATCACAACCTAGAAACAACATATGCCTCACTCAAGATCATAAACACCTTCCCTACATGGCCTAATTCTATAAAAACTGTAGTTTTGCACAATGTCTTCTAATTGCAAACAGATGCAGTTATCAATTCCAGGAGTAGCAAGATACAGTATCTGAAGAAAAAACCAGTCTGTTCAGGAATATTTAGGAACATTTCAGGTATAGTGATCCAAAAGTGGCCTAAACAGTGGGCTTGATCCTGCATCCTTTGCACCCTTTGCATCCTTTGAACACTTTGCACCCTTTGCATCCTGATCCTGGCCCAAAGTGGTGGGTCGTTGCCAGGTTGGGTCTAGAAGCTGCTGTGCTGGTGCAGCACTGTGCTGTCAGAGGGGGACTGGGGCTGGCCTCCACAGGTACCCTGCTTGCTTCTGTTGTGGACTCAGTTGGCATCAATTCAGGGCTCTAGATATTGTGTATTATTGTGCTTTGTAGACCTGAACAGTCCTATAGGACCATGTCTGCTGGTTTAATTTAAAGCAAAAGTTGAATTGTGAATGTATCCCAGAAGTGCAACCTTTAGTGTCTTCTGGCATCCACTTCTGGTCCTGGAAGACAGAAGTATTTCTGGCCCCAGACAAGAGAACAGCATTAAAAATTGGCTTTTCTGCATAGAAAGAGACTTAGACATTGAAACAGGCTTTTGAAAAAGCCTCTTTGTGCTTGTGTATAAGTGCGAAGTTTCTAGGGCAGGAAAAGACCAAAAGGGTAATCCTGTGGCTCTCATCTTCAGGCTTCTCATGTCTGAGGCATGTTAAGAAGGAGGTGGTGGCTGTCACCATGGCTCTGCAGTGTTTGGGACAAAAAGGCTGGTACAGATGGGCTGCTGCTTCTCTGACAGAGGTTACAAAGTCCACTTTATTTCCCAAGCAGAGCTCTTATCTGGAGAGGTCTAACAAGAACATGAAGATATTTTCTCCTTTGTTCTCCTTGATTCTGAGTGACACACACAAGTGTACCACATCATCTCTTTTACTTCAGGTAATTTTATAGGCTGGTATAATTTATTAATAGAATTTTTATCTCAGAGCTTCAAAGGTCATAATAAGCGCCAGAGAGTTTCTTGCTGTTATAACCTGTGCATTGATACCATTGCAAATCCCTTCTGCACACAAGCTCCTTAATGCGAGCAAAGTGGCATTTTTAACTCAAATTAGTGGGCTCACGGGGGAATATTAGCTACAGTTTATTAGCTCAGCTCCCCAGTTGCTATTCCAATCTCCCTGCGTGGCAAGGCAGCCACTGTGTAGTACAGGTGTTACTGCACAGCATGTTCTCCCTCCAACCAGGCAAGAGCATTAACTGCAAGGCAGGTGTCTGGTTCTACAAATGAGGTATGGATGTGGCAAGTATCAACCAGCATACCAGGAGGAGTTGGAAGTGATAGGTTCAAGATGTTAGTTCTGTGCAAAGGATTCAACCAAAATTACCCTTTTGTGTACAGGAGATGCTTAGTTGATGGCCTTCTCCAAAGCTTTGAGATACTTAGTTTGAAACACCTATGAGTCTTCCATTTCTCGTTAAAACCTCTTCAACCTATCCATGTTTTTGTTGCCTCTGAAAAGCATGTGCAGTGCACCAGCAGTAGTACCACTGGGGATAGACCCACCAGCCTGCTGGCTCTTCTGCACAGTTCCAGAGCAGATGTGGGAGACAGGTGTTGAGAGTGACTATGTGGGTAACAGAGCTTTCACTAGTCCCAGCTCTCAAAGGCTGAGGGCCGGTTTCTGTCACAAAATTCAAATGAACAAGCTTATCTGTGAATCAGAGTCTAGGTCTCCCTTGTTTACTCGAGCTGAAAGTCAAGTAGGCAACTTCTAGCTTAGGCCACATTCAGATATTCTAAATTCCACCAGCAGGCTGGTGCTTCCTACTGACTGGACCTAGGTACCTCTCTTTATGGTGTTCGTGCAGTTTCCTTGACACACTCCTCTGTGGTTCTTGGCTTTTTCAACAGACTGGAGATATGTGATTAGTTGGTATTTAATTCTTCCTAGGACAGGTTTGAGAGCAGTGACATTGGGAAGTACAGAGTCTTTACTGCACTGTAAATTCCCCTTAGTTCACTCTGTATAATTTTCTGCCCTGAATTTTACAGGCACAGTACTGAAAATCAAGTTAAAAATCTCCAATACAGAGCAAAAAGAAGGACTTGTTGACTGGTGGCTTTACGGAAGTTGAGATAGAAGGTAATTTTCTGGCTACCCTGACAGGGAAGTCCTGCTTAGGTTACAGGACTACAATTCCACCTGTTTTCTGCAAGTTGCTTGTTCAAGGGCTTTCAACTCAAGTTCTGTTCTGGAGAAATGAAAAACAGAGCATTTTATACCTGGAAAATTGAATGGGTTGATGGTCATAACCTAATGAGTTTCCCATATTTTTCATCCAGAAAGCTTTTCCCAGTCATGTGCTTTAAATAAGCACCAGAAGAATACTTGGAATGGAGTAAAGTTTCAATATAGACAGCTTTGCAAAGATTGAGTAAAACTAGTTTTCCATCAGGATGTAGAAGGTGGTGCAAAGAAGGGCGTTGCTGGGTCAAAGGGTTACCAGCTGAGCAGCAAGATGTGAGATGTGAAACTGAACAAGCCCTGTGTCCATCTACTGGGGAACTTGTATTTTCTCTCTCGAGGAAAACAAACCGCAAGTTTGTGCTTAAAGATTTGATGAACGATGCATTGAATAGAGTCCTACCACCACAAGTGGATCTACAAGGAGTTTGCAAAGATCCATCACTAGCCAATACCTATCTGCTGATCCATCACCTACCAATATACACTTGCACCAGCACCTGTCCTGCCAGCAGGAAGTTTTCCCTTCACCTGTTTTTAACAAGACCATTCGAATCCTAGCACAAGGAACCTGACAGAAATTATTTACATATAACTGTTAGAGAAACTTCCCAGGTCTATCAGCAGGTGATTCATATCCTGAAGCACTAGAGAATGACACTTTTGCATGCAAGTTGTATGTGAAAAAGCAGCTAAAGGGAAGTACTTGAACACTACAGAGTTCCAATGTATTTCATTTTCCCTCTTAGCAATTACTGAGAAATGCAGGTTCAGTTATTCTTTTTTTGACCCACATCTTGCCATCAGGTTCCTGAATATCTGAGCATATCTTATTAAGATTTGCTGTATTCAGAGCACTGCTGAGATTGGGTTAAATGAGCTTCAAGACAAGTCCCTAGAAACTGATTCAAGGAATGGAATCTCAGCCAGCTTTTCAGAAATGCCAAGATGTTTAACAGATGTATAGTCTTTCAGAGTTAAGCTCTTCTGTGCTACAGTCTAATGCTGATGTATCAGAGGCTGATAGCTGGTTTTTGCCACTGCAAATCTCTGGCTCAGATGGATTTCATTGGAAAAAGTCAGTCATGTGCACTGGAAAATCAAGATCTTGGACAATGCTTACTCCACCTCCCATGCAAAAGTATCACCTCCATGCTCACAGAAAAGTAGGTTCCAGAATTCAGTTCCAGAGGCATTTGGATGCCAAATACTGTTTTCCAAAAGATCTTTTGATCTGTAAATAACTAGAAGTAGAATAAAAGTCTCATCCCCTGTGACTATATAATTATATTAGAGAATATAAATTTGGCAATGACATAAGTTAAATATTTTAAACACATAGTTCCCCTCTAGGTGAGTTTTCCATGTTGAACTTTATTTCAGTTAATTGTAGGTGTAGACAGAAATATTGGACTTGTTCCTATGAAGAAGGAAAATATGCTGAATATGGAAATGTATTTCAGACTGAAAGGGCCTGACTATAGTATTTCAAGTCCTGGATCAGGGTTTTCAGTTATCTGAGTTGATACTAAATGCCATGTGAATCTTCCTGCAAGACGATTCTCTAACGAGCCATTTTAAATAGAGAACATTTTTGTTGAATTGAGAGTTACTTTTGACTTACTTTACCAGATACTGCAGCCATGCTACATAGCTGGAAGCAGTTACTAGAAAGGTACAGAAGATAAATCTGGCAAGTTTTCTCTACATATGCCAGAACTGTTGTTATGTTGATTGTTTGACTAGAGAGTGGGAGTTCTGTGTCTTTTAGAAGCATTGATTTTTTTTTTCCCCAAGTGGAAAACAAGGTCAGAAAGAAGAAACTGCATCTTTTCCTTGCCTTGCACTCTTTTCCTGCACTGATTTGGGAATTTGGATGCTGTTGCCTGGCTGCATTTGTAAATCTGTCCTAAACTAAGGCATTTACATTTGAGCTTTTGCCCAATGAATCACTTCACTAGCTCTCCTCAAAATCTTGAATTAGTTCTGTGTGAGAAAAGATTTGAAAGCATTTGCACTGGTGGGGACAGGGAGGATAAGAAGAGGTGAAAATGTGCTTTATGTGCCTGCTCAAAAATCTTAAAGATGCTCATTGGGTCAGTAACTTCAGCTAAGCTCCTTCCTAAATTCTGCTGGATATCAGTTAGCAGGATTTAGCCCTTATTCTAGTAAAGCTTCACAGTGGTGGTCTTCCACTGTTTGAATACAACATAAATACAATTTTCTGCTTCAAGCTTTATCTCTGTGTCCCTGTGAAGCTGATTTATGGGAGTAAGAACCAAAGAAATATGGAAACTGCTGATGTGGGTTTATCAAGGTATGCAGGATCTCTTGTATCTAAAATGAACTATCCTGAGTGAGTCACTTATTTTCCATCTAGTGCTTCATGATGTCACAATATAAATCAAATGCTCATTGTAAAGAGCAACTGGTTGCCAGATGAAAAATAACACTGAAAATTCAAGGTTTTGTTTCTCCATGAAACATTTTGAAATCTTAAGTGATCTTGTTGCTAGCAAGGGTAACAAAATGCTTGGGAAAGAAAAATGATTGTTATGATTTGTGAGGGTTGGTCTCGCTAAGATTTTTCTGCAGACAAGGTTTGACCTTGGAAAGAGGCAGAATACCTTCCTCTTTGCTACCCGCTCACAACCCCAGAGACAGAACAAGTTTCACAAAACTTCTTTTTGTTCCAGGCTCAGCTGCAGCGCTGCGGGGCGCTTCCTTAGAGCCACTGTCTGAGCTCTGGTGCTTGCATGGGCTCTGGGGGCAGCACATTCCCACAGCAAGCTGCAGGGTGAGACTGGTCTCCACCCTGGCAGATCCTGCACTTTCAAGGTCTCCTGCATGCTTCCGGGTCCTTTCTGCCTTCAGCGAAGTGATGGGGAGGACATTCCCATGGAAAGACCTCGGCTCCTGACAGGCCAGAGCTGGGACATCCCTGCTCCACTATATCACCCTGAGCAGAACTGCTCTGGTTTCACTGCTAGTGGTGCCCCCTTGGTCTTCAAATTTTCCTGTAAAACTCATTTTTCAGCACTGGCACAGTTCTGATTTCTATGTAAAAAGTCCTTTTTTTAAGCATTTCTCCCATTGATGAAGACAGATTCCTACATAGTATCTTTGTTTCCGCTCCCTACACATATCTCCGGTAGGTATAACATATGCTCATAAAACCAGCTGGAAGTGGGACATATAAACAGCAGTCACTCAGCAGTGGCTGCTCATGCCAGCTTCAGTGGAACACAGTGTGAGGATTACGTTTATATTGTCCTTATTCCCTACATAAAACAATTCTTTGCTCCTGGCACCAGCTTCTTATGTAAAGTCAGAGAAGCCGCACCAGTTTGCACTTAGCTGAAGGTCTTTATCTATCTCTGAATCTTCAAAAATCTCTCCTTCCTGGAGGGAAGGAGATGAGGGGAAAGAAGGAGCACTTGGCTATACCAAGTGAAAGCCTGTTCTGGTCTGGTGAGAATGCCAACACGCAGCGTTAGTGGTTATGTTACTTTTCCTACCGCAGGTGTTAATCTTGGCATTGGAGAGAGCTAGCACAACAGAATGAGTCCTGGGCTCCTGCGATGCAATGACGTTTCTTTAAATGATCTGTTTACTTAGGTTGAAAAATTACAAACTGACAAAACTGGAAACAGGTTTCCCATTGATCCACAAAGCAGTTACAGCAAGGAAGAAGGAAGAACAGATGTCTCCGCTAATCCCCTTTCCCCAGTTCTCCCCAGCCAGCAACTCACCTCTAAAAGAGTTTCTCTTGTGGGTCATTAAACTGGCTTTTGATCAGACAATGCCTCTCTTGCTACAGTTGCATAGGCTGTGTCCAAGAATGAATTGAACTTATTTTAAAGCCACCAAGAACTTGTCACTTGGTCCATCACTGCTTACCTGGCTTGGATTGGACACCTTGATTTTTAATGAAAAATCATCCATCTTCCTTTTTCTTTAGTGAAAGAAATACCATGGAAATGTCTTATCATAGCAGACACACATCAGCTTGTATCTCAGAGCTACTTACTCCTAGCACGAGAAATCTTTCCCTCACCATCCTGTACACACCTGCAGAAAAGACTGAAAGAAATTTTTTTTGGAATGTGGATACTTTAGGGATTGCACCATATGTAATTTGGATCACTTCATCGTGCAAGCTGGCCCTGTGGAGGAGAACATCACTTTGAATCAACTTCACAGAGATTTTCTGGGAAAAGAAATAAAATGTACTCATTTACGTGTTTGTCACCTTTGGGCACTTTCCTGGCAATTTTCAGAAGTACTGAGGTGAATAGCACACTTCTAATGTAGGCATGTGTCCTGGTCCCAGCCAGGACATGCTTAATTTTTGCACTAGCCAGGAGGGGTCATGGCTAGGACTTGGAGGTTATTCTATACCCCCTCACTTCATTTTTGGGGGATGGGGGAAAGGAAGTCTGTTCCTGGGAGAAGGGGTTCCTTCCTGGTCACATGGGATGGTGAAGGGAGTGGTCAGGTATTGTCAGGGGTGAGAACTCATGTGAATCGGTTGTTTCTTGTACATTCTTTTATTAGTATTTTTGCTGTTACTGATTGGGTTTTTTATCTCATTTCTCTTTCCAGTAACTTGTTCTTATTTCAACCTGTGATCCTTACCTTCTGTGACTCCAGTTCTCCTCTCCATGCTACTTCAGGGGGAGGGTGAGGGCAGAGGGGGTGCGAGTGAGTGGCACATGGTTTGGAGCATCTCTCTGGGAACCCTAAACTGGGGAGTACCATTCCTAAACCACAAGAGTATGCTAGGAAAATACTCAGCATCAACGACCAGGGATCCATTACCTTTCTGTACTGCATGCAGCATGAAGACAAAAGAGACATTTGAATTTTATATTTATTTATTGTTATTTATATTTCTTTTTTCAGTATGGCAACACAAGCCTGCACGTAAGACTGCAGAGGCAGTTATATTCATTGAACTTTAGTTTTTAGTTTAAATTAGAGTTCTTGTATCCTGATCTGTCCTTTTATATGGCCTGACGTGAAAATAGCTCAAGTCTGTGGCTTTGGGTTTTGCTCACAGATATCAGCTGTGACACCTGGACTCACCTAGTGACTACTCTTACATTCCAGCAGTACGTTTTAAGACATGAAAAGCATTTGAAGGTAATTAAGTTTCTAATGGAAGCAAGAAATCCCCTTGGATATTCTAACTGTAAAGAAAGAGAGAAAATATATTACATACTTTTTTAAACAAACAGTTGGCAATTAACAACAGCAAAAATAATAGATTTTAGCTCTGTTTGAGGTAATATTGGTTTCAGTCAACCAGATGAGATGTATTAATTTAGGTCAGAAACATCAAAATTACTTTAGGTCATCAAAAAATAACTTCAGATCTATACAGTATAATTACTTTAGAGCAAGACATGTTCCTTCCTTTACCTTCAATAAAACCAATTCTTTTCTTACTCTTCAGCTAGTTCAATTTATGTATGGAATATTGTGCTGATTTTGGCTGGGGTAGAGCTAATTTTCTTCCCAGTGGCAGGTATGGGGCTGTGTTTTGGATTTGTGCTGAACACAGGGTCGATAATACAAAGTTGTTTTTGTTACTGCAGAGCAGGGCTTACACAGAGCCAAGGCCTTTTCTTTTTTTGGTACTGGTGAGGAGGCTGGAGCTGCATGGAAAGTTGAAAGCAGACACAGCTGGGCTATCTGACCATACCACGTAACATACCCATACCACGTAACATCATGTTCAGTATATAAAGTGTGGGGAAGAAGGAGGAAGGGGAGGACATTTGGACTGATGGCGTTTCTCTTCCCAAATTCTAAATTTTATTTCTTTTCCAAGCTTTCCTGAAGAGTTGTTATGTCTTCCATAAAGTTTTCACTTTTGGTGACAGAGGAGAGCAAATACATTACCCAGATTGTTGGGTTATCTTCTTTTTCTTGGAAGTATTGCTAGACAAGGAAAATGTGATGGTTTGTATTTGTGCTGAACAAATTCTTTGCCTTCTCTCACAAAGAGTTCACTGACACCAGGACTAAGGTGAGGGCTTTACAGTTGAAAGCATCATTGATAAGTGAATATGATTTTAAGTTCGGTAGCAATCATCACATGTCCATAAACTGCACAGCATTTGTGGATTCAGTGTAGCTGAGATTTTCTTGATTTACTTCTTCTTTCCTGTCTTTGCCCTTTACATTCACTGTGCAAGCTATTCCTGCTTTCAGAAGCAAAAAATTATTCCCCCTCACCTGCACTGAAATTTCCTCATTTTTTTGTTTAATGCATCTTTTCGGAGATGTTTCTGTAGACCCTTACTATGACCCTAGGTGTTATTTAGCATATCTGTGAATCTTTCAGATAATCAGCAAATTAAAGGGTTTTAATTAGTGCAATGAAGTTTTCTTCTCTAATCAATGCAAAGAAGATTTCTTCCACTTCTATGAACAGAATGGATTTTTTTTTTTTTTTTAAGACAATTCAAAGTCCAGTCTCAGGAAAAAGCTACTTGGGCCATGCTGCCTATTAGAACAAGAATGGAATGATCTCAGAGCAGACTCAATGCTTACTTGACTGTCCTGTATTGGATGATGGGGGATGGATTAGAGGGGACTAGGTGTCAGGATCATTTGATTTTCCTGTGCTCTTACAGTTCAATGGCATCTGTGTCTGCTTATCTGGGAGAAAAACTGGAACCAAAGACTTTTAAATGAATAACTGCCCCAACATGTCATAAAACAGATGCAACATGGATTATTCACAAATAAATCATCCTGCAGAATTAAAACACTGACAGCAAAGTCCAGGAATCTCACTCAGTTGTAGAACTGACTACAGAAAATACTGAAAATATTTTTTATATGGAGGGATGACAATTTACACAAAGGCACAACTATATCATCAAGTTTTTAGCACACACTTCGGTGGGAATCAAAGAAGTGTGCTCCTCAGAAAATGGATGGTAAACTGTGTTTCATAGAGAAGTGTTCCAGGGACTGATCTGGCAGAGAAACAAGCATCTCCCCAGGCTTGATAGTGAAATTTGTATGGCACTTTCTGCTCCTTGCCCCCGCTTCCACCCACCCTGAACCTGTAGTCTTTGCCAAAGGATGTAACTTGCTCTTCTTTAGCTGTTTCACTTGCCTTTATGGTCTGAGAACACTCTCCCAGCCTGGAGCAGGTGTGAAAACTTAGAACAGCAGCTGTGGGATTTTATGCTTCAAAAGGAATTGGCATTGGTGCAATGATCATGTTTTGTACTTGCTTGTCCTTCTAAAATCACCTCGCCTTTTTATCGAAATGGAACCATGTGATCCTTGGGAACTGTGAAGCGAACACCTCGAAGATGATTTTCTGTTCACCATCCTCACCTAGGTCCTTTTACTCCTCTGCTTATCATCATGTTTGTTCTTCAAGCCTTTTCTTCATCATCTTACGTAGGTATCAGTTATCATCTTCCACTCTCTCTTCAAGCAGGCCTTTTGAATGAATGTTGCCAACTTTCCCTTGGTGTCCAGAGTATTTATGTAGTGTTTTAGAAGTCCAGCAGAGAAAAGGAGTGAGTCACTCCAAATTAAATGACAAAAGGATGATGCCAAACTTGTTTTGAATACAGCCCAAGGCACAAAATGCAAAAGGATTAGTTCAGGTACCAACAGCTCAGACTGTGGTGTTTTGTGTGGGTTGGCTTTTGGACTGTGTGCTACTGTTAGGCAAGTATTTTAACAAATTAGGAAACCATTTTCTGCCAGAACAGTGTGAAGTCTAAAGACATGCATTGACTTCTTCAGACATAAGACTTCTTTGTGTTATATCTTTCCGTGGTTTTTTGTGTGAATGAAAGAGAGGGTACATGAGCAGGTGCTCTATGATTTTAATGTTAGGGTTTGGGGAGAATATACGTGCCACATCCCATGGGGCTGGAGACCCTGAATAAAGGAGATGGGAGAAAGAAGGTGAGAAGTGCAGTGGATTCAAAGCACAAGGTTGGGAACTCAATTAAAATGAGAGAAGTGAGGGTGAGTAAAATAGAATCAGTAAGTAACAGAACAACATGTATTATTATGTTTGTTGTTCCTATTCAGAGTATGTATATATGGAAGGTATCTGGCACAAAAACATGCAGAAAGGGCATTTGAAGCTTCTTGCACCATTCAAGGGGCAAGATGTACCAAATGATGGACACAGGCTGTGTCCCAGTTGTGGCTGTCACATTGCTGTCAGGGTGCACACACTGCCCTTGCAGGGGAAGCAGCTGGGGGCCAAGGAATGGTGTGCAGGACCCTACACCTAATGTTCTTGTATTGTCTCAATATGCCCAGTGAGACACGGAGCAAAGTGCAAAATGCTTTTTACACATCAAGCATAAACTGCTCTATGTGCCTCTTCTCCAGCTTTCTGCCCACTGACACCCAGAAGAACTCAGGACTGGAGCATGTGGCTGTGGAGCTGCAGTGTGGGACAGTGCTCAAGACACCTCCTGGGAAGAGGAGCAGGGCCTGATGGCCATCAGATGATCACTGAAAGAGCTGTTGCTTTAAATGAGTTTATTCATAGTTAAACATTTCACATGAATTACTCAAGAGAACTTGTTTGTTAGAGGCAGGTGGTGACTAATCATCTCTTAGCCCACCTTTACCACATTCAAGAGTTGTCAGGAAGCTGACAAGCAGAAAAACCTCTTAGTAACTCGTCATTATAACAAGCTGACATAGGAGGCACCGACCCCCGCTGCAGCTGGATTAAAATGGGAAAAATAGGGCTTCCAAGTTCCTTTTTCTTGTCCTTGGAGCTTCATTACTTAGGTAATGGCAAAAATATATTCCTCACATGGTGAAACTAATACATATATAATTCTCCTTCCCCACTCAGAAATTAATCATAACTTCCAAATTCAGAACTTTTTTTTTTTTTTTTTAAACTCCTGTTTTGCTCTTGCAGCTGAGATTAGAGATTTAGAGAGTCTTCCTTCCAGGTCCCATGACGTGCCTTATGTGCTGCCTGTCAGCAGAGCAAATAAGCCAGACTCCAGTGCTACAGGTCAAACTGCAAGCAGAAAGAAATGGCTAAGTGTTAGAGTATTCTCCAGCCCGAAGCAGATGTTGAGGTGCCCTATATTCCATAGCTTCCAGGCAGTGAGTAGAGAAGCTCTGAGCAGGCTGGGATATAACTTGAGGAGTGACACAGCCATTTTCTTCGTCCTTAAGCTGAGGAGAGGCCAAAAGGCAGAATAAAGCTGCTTTTATATCCATTCTGCTGAGATAGGGATGAGAGTAGCTTGGGTGAGCAAAGAGAACTAGCTTAAAATGTAGCAGATGCTGCTTTTAAGCTGTAAAAAAAAAGAAAATTAGTTGTGCAACGAGGAAAATATACTGCAGCTGGAACGCAGAATACTGCAGGGATGAAAGGAAGCTAGGTATCCTTTGAGATGGCAGATGTACTACCAAATATTTATTTCTTTTAAATATTTTCTTAAGTCTTTAAAGTAAGGTAGTAGCTTCTATTGTTTCCTTTGGCAGCTTATTCTAGCCATGAGTTTCTCTGTGTAATGAAATTCCACCTACAGTAAATCTTCTGAGTGCCTGGCTGTTCCTGAGGTTTAACTCTTCCAAGTCTGGTTCTCTGCTTATTTGTCTGCCCTGTATTGAGTTAATTTCAATATATTGTGAGATTGACATCAACAGTTCTGTCCCAGATGTCCTGGGATGTCAACAGGATGAGCTGAGTGACCCAGCCATCTCTGCTTTCTATGATTCTCTTATTTTTCCACTTGGTTTGATTGCTGAAAATCTCAATCTTTACTCCTGTCTAAGAACTCATTATTTTGATCTGGAGAACCACTCTTTGTAAATTCAGTGTATTTGTCACAGATGAAATCTGTAGTTTGAGCCCTGGATGATCCCAGTCCCACCAGCTTGCCTACTGTCCCTGACAGTGGACTTCAGGCTGGGCTGGACTGGCTGTGTGTCTGTGTGAAAGGACTAGGAAACATGTCTGAGGGAGCTGGGTTTCTCTAATCTCTAGAAGAGGAGGCTCGGGGTGATGAGTGACCTCATCACTCTCTGTGACTCCCTGAAATGAGGTTGTAGCCAGGTAGGGGCTGGTGTCTCCTTCTGTGCCTGCAGTGAGAGGACTGGAGGAAATGGCCTTAAACGGAGACAGAGGAGATTCAGGTTAGATATTAGGCAAATTTTATTTGCTGTTGAGGTGGTCAAGCACCAGAATAGGTTGCCCAGGGAGGTGGTGGAGACACCATGCCTGGAAGTGCTCAAGACGTGTCTGCATCTGGCACTGGGTGATGTGGTGTAGGGACTACAGTGGCAATGCTGGGTGGACGTTTGGACTTGATTTTAAAGTTCTCTTCCAGCCCTGATGATTCTATGGTTCATTTAGTGAGATGCTAAGAAATCTAGTGTCACTGTGGTGCCTGGATATACGGAAAATATCTAACATGACTAGGCAAAGAAAGACACAGGCTATTGTCGTTTCCAGGGTGACTTCTCTGATTTCCTAGCTATCAGAGGCCAGCTGAGCCTTGGTGACTTACTCTGCAGGTCAGCCACCATTTCTGAGCAGTTATGCCCCATTTCATGTTGACCATATGCTTGAAGCCATAGCTACAGTAATAACAAACTGAGCTCCGTCTCTTCCTCCTGACAGCAGTCAGTGATCCAATGTCCATGCTGAAGTGAGAAAGGGCAAACAAACTGGAGCTTAAGGAGAACATTTGATCTTATATGGAAGGATTTTTTAAGACATAATGTTTCAATCTATTCATTCTTAACTTGCTTTTCTCCAGCAGGAACTGCTGAGCTTATTTTAACCAACACCCCTCTTTGATTCATCCAAACTGCTCTTTGGAATTCCTCTACTCTGTTGCCATTGACTAAAACATTAAAAAGCAAGCTATTCTGAGGGAACAAAAAGGTATGTGCGGATTCTGGCACCAAAGCTTTGGGCTGCATCTGTAGATAGTGGAAGACACTTACTTCACTGGGAGTTAGATGCTTAAATGCCTTTCAGAATCAGAGCTTTATTGGGAAATTATGTAAGCTGACTTCTTTTTTTCCCCCTATCCTTTCTTTTTACAATCCATTTAATTCAGATAGTAAATACGTTGTGAAAAGAAGTAACCTTGCCATTTAAACATCCTGACTGTTTAAAACATGAACAATTGCCATAAATAAATAATTAGTCCAGGTCACTGCATATGGTACTGGTTCACTAACTGACTGAAAAGAGGGGGATAGAAATGACAGAGAAGAGGCTGTGTGCATAATTTTTCTTTCCTACAGACACTAATTCATTTATACTGACAGAATCTGAATATTGGTTTATTTTATGTGTTCAAGAACTTTTCCTTCTGTGTGATATTCTAGTCTTTCCCTTAGGAGCTGTGAACATTACATAACTAACGAACAACATTCTACACACTGTGTTAAATTTCCTAAACCTGCAAGGAGGAATGTGTCACCAGTCAGGGAGATGTCACTTTGGCTGACTGCTGAGTCCTTTGAAATAGACTCTACTCCCCTTCGTGCATATTCACGGTGAAATGGTTTAGCAGGATGAAGTGATTTATTTCAGTTGACATAGGTTTCTGGGTAAATGCAAAAACATTTGTTCTCTCCAGTAGATTTATTAAGCTACAAGTAAGCTATGGCTATTCGAATGAGTTCTGAGCTATATGTACCTGGGAGCATTTAGAACTGTGTATCCAGGTACCAAATCTGTCATAGCTGCATTAGCTGTGGGATGATATGGGTCTACCTTACTGCAGAGCTGCTCAGCATGTTTGGTTTGTGTCCAGTGTCTCAGTTTGCATGATTATACAAATCTTTGTGCCAGAAAAATGCACCCTCAGTCAGTATAATTATTCTACTGCTTTTTCCCTTTTACTCTCTGAATTTAAATGACTGCCTCTGTTGGGGTACTGAACAACTAATGCTCTGTAGTGGATATTACCTTGCAGATCATGATCAGTTGTAAAATTCTTTCTCTATTTTACAGGCAGAAAAATGAAACACTGAAGAGGGTGACTGAGTTCCAGACTCTGGATCTGTGTTTGTATGCCTCCATCCTGCTCTTGGTTTAATTTAATCACTGAGTTGAAGCCATGGATGACAATATACTTCTTTGCATGGAAACTGAAAAAGAAGTTTTGGAACTTTATTCATAGAAAACAGCTCTGAATTTGGGAGATGGATGAGCTTCCCTTGGGTATCACTGTCACCATAAACTGTTAGTGACACACAATGATCATCCAAAAAACCATTTGATCTTGAAATGAGATATGTGTCCCATCAGTGGAAATGATTAAACCTTTGGATGGTGTAGCAAGGCAGGTGATAAATTTGCCTTCTATTATAATAGTGTTTAAAATATTTTTAAAGTCTTAAAAGTATTTTTTTTAAATTCAGGAAGACATCTCTGTCCAGCAGCTGGAAAACCTCTTACAACCTGGATATGCCGTGGTCGGATGATCACTGTAACATGGGCTGTCATTTCTAGTATGAAGAAAACCCCAGAAAATTAACTTTGTGCAGTTCAGTTGCATTATTGATTGTCCCTGAATTCCATAACCCATTAAGTATATATTGGCAAGCCTTTCTCTGGACTTACAGATTGTTAGTAACTGAAACTAACCAAGCTCAGCATATATATGTATATGTTTATATCCATTCTTGTTTATAGCACATTATAAAAAGGAGCTAATCTCATTTGCTCATCTTACATGAAGAAATACTGAAGTATCAGACACATTGCTGTGGTTTAAGCCCAGCTGTCAAGTAAGAGCCACGCAACCTCAAAGCTCCCCTCTCCCCACCAACCTGGTGGAATGGGGTGGAGAATCAAAATTAAAATTTGTAGGTTGAGATAGGAAAAGTTTAATAATTGAAAACAAAGTAAAATGTAATAATAATAATACTGATAATAGTAATTATAATATTAGTATTGGAAAGGAAAAAAACCATATAATTGCTGACCATCCTCTGACCGATGCCACGTCCCATTCCAAAACACAGACCAATCCCTCTTCCAGGTAACTCCCCCATTTTGTGTACTGGGCATGACATTCTGTGATGTGGAACATCCCTTTGGTCAGTTTGGGCCACCTGTCCTGGCTATGGCCTCTCCAAATTTTTTGATTTTGTGTACCTCCTCACTGTCATGAGCATGAGACATAAAAAAAAAAATTCCTTGACTTAGGAAAAACACTACTTAGCAGAAACCAAAACATCAGCGTGTTATCAACATTATTCTCATTCTAAATCCAAAACACAGCACTGTACCACCTACTATGAGAAGGAATTATATCTATCCCAGATGAAACCAGGACACAAAGATCTTCATAATTAGTATTTGTCTGGCAAATTTTTAAAGCAGATGTGTAAAAGTGCAAAATAAATAAATCAGCTCTGACAAATCCAAAGAAAGGCTGCTAATTTTTTAAAAAATACTTTATAAGATCAAAGGTCACACAAAGGTTAAGCTAAGCCAATTAATGTAAGTGCTTTGTTTGTAAATTGACTGGGAGCTTTGTTCATAAATTAATGTGACACAGAAAAAATCTCTGACCAAATAAACATGGTAGCTAGAAGAAATACATACATGCTCTTTAACGTGATACAAACTGAAAAAGAAAAATTTTAGCTAACAATATATTTTTTGACCTGAACCAGTGAATCAATAAGCTCTATAAAGCATGGGAAGAGTAAACCACTTTTTAACCTATATGGATCGCGTTAGGTTTCAATAAATAGTTTCCTTAGTGCTCCCTCCTGCACCTCTGTTGGTTTTATTTTCCAGATGCATTCCTTTAGTAATTATTTCGGTCTGCATTGACTGCATTTTGCTCAGTGAGAAAGTCCCTGACCATATTCCTACCAGATAATGTGGTTAGTTCCATTACATAGAAGAGGTTTTGAATTTGCAGCGTGTGTGTATATATATATATATATATATACACCTT
>VWZT01011813.1:377381-428403 GCA_013397055.1 Pachycephala philippinensis
AAGCTGACATTTGTTTGTACCTAATATTTCTTATTTCCTGTAGAATTGAAGGACTTGTAACTTAAAAAATTCCTTCAAAAATCAGCAAGAAATTTCTGCATTATTCTCTGCCCAGAATTTGCAATTTGGCCATAGCCTACTAAGTCCGAGATTGCTCCTTTTGAAAGAAGAATAAAATGCCAGAAGCACAATAGCTGAAGTATTGAACATCTCTCTGGACTACAGCATCCATTTCCCTGAATCACACACAGATGGTTCAATGAAAAAGAAAGTCCATGTTTATTCTGGCAGGAATCCTGGTCACTGTCAAGGAAACACTGTCTTAAAAAAAAAAAAAGATGATTTAGATGAAAATTCCTAAAAGACTGACTCTTAGTTTTGACATCACTATAGATTCAGAAATGAAATAATTAAAAAAACTAGTTCAGGTATCATACAGACTCACACTGTAATGCTGAATATTTTTAGCACTCCATAAGCATTCTTGCCTCGTGCTGAGTTGTACTGCATCTTTGTGTTCAGAGACAAGAGCAGTGCATCCTGCACGAGGGAAGGGCACACGATTCCATAAGAAGATGCAGAGTACACGGTGACAGAGGGTGAGGTGCAGACTCTTTGTTCACCCTATTCCTTGTTTCCCTGGGCTTTGCAGGAACTCACTGAAGGGATACAGGGTTAATACCCTGTTGGGCATTACAGGGCAGCTCAGGAGAAATGTTTCTTATAGACAAACAGCCAAGGATTTTTTTCATCCCAGTCACAGACATAAAAAAAAAAGGATATTACACAAAGATTTTTTTTAAAAATAGATGGCTGTAGATGATAGGTTATAGAGAGGATGGACAGAAAAAAGGAGATCAGCAGGATACCTGGATGTCAGCATGATGACGTCCAAAGGCCCATCTGGTATCTACACAGTGGAGTGAAAGGAGATGTCTGGTAATCAGGGTTTGAGGTAAATTCAGAAAGTGGAAAGGAGGTTCTGAGTAGGGATAGGGAACACAGAAGAATCACTTATGGAAGGAGGAGGAGGGGAAGGGGTGGCCAGAGACTTCTCTATCAGGAAATGGTTTAGCAGAGCAGTCTTTATGAGGCAGAGCTTCTTCGCTGTCAGTGGAGGAAGAACAGCAAAAAGCCCAGCCTCATTCTTACAGTTGTTTTTTCTATTTCATCTGCTCATGTCTTCAATACTGAAAATTAGTTCATTCACTTGAATTAATTACATAAAAAGTAAAGAAACAAACTTTTATGTATTTCTGTTGTGTTTGACTTGAATGTTTCTTCCTGCAGTTTTCATTTGAGAGTAGAATCAGAAGTGGTAGAAGTCTCAGTAAAGGGTTGTCTTTGTGAAATTTCCAATGTCTTTTTCTCTTTTTCAAGAAATGAAATACGCAGGAAAATTGCATAATCTTTCAGTTGCTTGGATGGTTGCTTGAAGCAAATCCAGTCCCCAAACCTTTCAAGACTTCTTTGCTGCAAATGCATATTGACAAACAGACAGCCAAATGCCACAGAAATAGGCTCTGGTAATGCATGTAATTGAATTATAATATCAGAAGAGTGCTGAAAAAGAGGGCCAAAATAATTAATACAATCAGTCTGAAATTTGTAATCTTCTTTTTAATCAAAATTACTCGACAAGCAAAGCCTATTCCTTCATCCTCATGTGAACCCCTACTAACATGTAACTCCTACTCTTCCATATTCTTGGACACAAACTTTGTAAGTCAGAGTCAGATTTGTGGACTGAGATTCTCATTTAATCTGCTTAGACTTGTCTGGCTAATTGAGTAATGCTCTGGAGACGGACAAATCTCAAACAGAAAAAAGAGGAAAGTTTAATACCGGAGATAACATCAACTTTCTATTAAACCCTGCAGTACTCATAACACACCCACAGGACATGACAAAATGACATTTTGTTCCTTCTTTTCACCCTGTCCAATCAAAACATATCTTAAGAGAGACCAGCAAAGAAAATGCAGAACTTCAAATCCCAGCACGTGAAAGCACATTCATCTTGGCAAAGGAAGGGTTCCTTAACACCTTATTCTTACCAAACCATCCTCTGCCGTGTCAAGTGGTTTACAAGTATTGCTTCCTGAATTCAAAAATAAATTATTATTTGCTTTGAGAGAAAAATATGGGATTTCACCTGAGAATGAGTATTGTCAAAAGAGAGGATTGTTTTGCCCTTCTGTAGTCAGACCTGTATATTTAGATGATTCTCTGCAAGTGAAGATTCCAGTTAGTGTGTTTAATAAAACATGTTTCAGGACACTGTTTTCACTTTGTGTGATCAGAATCTGCCTACTGTACCATGGCAGGAAATGGAAGAGACAGAGATGTCATATTTTCTCTACATCCTTGCAATAAATTGGTTTGTTTGGCTTTCTGGAGACTTTTTTTGTAAGTGTATCCTTCTTACAAGAATTTCTGGGGAAGTGTAAAATCAGTGAGGTGAGCTGAACTCCCTGAAATCACACTGAAGAAAAGTCCACAAGACCAGATTACCAACCCTTTGTACTGAATATCAGCTCATTAAAGGATTTGTCACCTCTAGATACATTCCTAGAACATATAGGCCTGTTTATTTTTCTGCTCCAATCTCTTTCAGGAGGGGCATGGATGAGGATGTTTTGATAACTAGTAATTATCAGTGCAATGAAATAAGCTTCCAAAATATAACGAGGTTTCTGCGCCTGGGATAAGGCAAAATGCTTTAAGTGAAATGAAAAAACTCTAAAATTACACACTGAAAAATCAATATATTTTTTTGGTTTGCTTGAAAAAACGTCTTTCAAAAGGGTCTTCATTTTTCAAGTCCCACGACCACAGCTGAAACACGTAAACTGAAAAGAAGTGCTATGAAGATATAAATCTTCATAGAAATCATAACTTTCTTATGCCATTATTGCTGCTCCTTAGCAAACCATGCAGTCATTTTCCATTCATTTAGAATTCAGTCAAGTAGGATCAATTCAGGCTTTGCTTGCCTGTATCCTGTGATGTAATTCCAGCTAATGAAGCTGCAAAGTATAAAATCTGGCTTCAGCCAGCAAGGCCATTATAATGCTCTTCCTTCTGTTCTGACCTTTAAGTAAGGGTCTAAGACAGAGAGGGCTGCCTGTAACTAGCGCTTGTGGCAACATGTTGAGTGCAAATACGGATGATGGCTCTGGTGCTATGAATCATCTAGATAACATTATCTAAGCAAATAATCATTTCAAACGAGAAAACTTCATTAGAAACACTAAGACTGCCATGCCAAGCATGCAAAATTTAGGAAATGGTAGAACTAAGATGAACCATTCGGCTTCAATTCAAGTCCCCTAATATCTACCGTGTTATGGTTGCATTAGAAGGTTGTCAGAAGTTCACATGGGATTTTTCCATGGATGTGTTCAGCAATGGTATACTGGTTAGTATCTAATATTGTTCTCCCTCTGTTAGGGTGTGCAAAGCTCATGAAGACACAATCTTAATACAGGACTATACATTTTCTGGTAGATTTCTGCTCTGTAAGCTTAAGAAAATTAGTGCCTCAGAAACACTCATCAATCCTCTGTCTTGCCATACAGGCACACAGTCAGACATGCAGCCAGGTAAGAGCATTTGTAAGATTTTTAAGATGTGTGCTGTGATCATCACATCTTTTTAAGTCCTGTGCAGGGCAGAGACACCAGTCTCCTTGTGCAGTTCCCATGACATTCTCCTAGCCACAGAAACTGGGACACCCTGGGAGAAGGGGCCCATTCACTCTGTGCAGCTTTGCAGTGCAGCACGGTCAGTCCCTTTCAGGCTGCCTCCCACTTAGCGCCGCTGGCTCTTGAGAGCTGAGGTTATGACCAAATTTGGGCCAGTTTCTGGGCACTGTCTGATATCTTCTCTATGTATTTGGTGTTATGGCAAGAAGGTGCTCAAAAATTCTAGACTGCACGGGGTAGCTGAGCATAAGATTGATCAGAAAAAGAAAAGGATAAAGAAAACAAGTATACCTCCCAAGTGTGATACAAGCATCAAACATTCCTTGGGACAACTAGGGGAATATAATAGGTGGAAATCGTTACCTCCGTACTGCAAATAGAGAAGTCAAGGCCTGGATGGAAGAAATCTGCCAAAAATGATACAGAAATCGAAGGCCAAATGGGAATTAGGAGTTTTCATCTCTTATTTCTGTGTTTCTTCTTCTTAACCAAGCTTCTTGTCATTATTCACATATGGTCCTTTATTTTCCAGCACAAGTACTCAGCCTTGACAGAGAGCTTGACAGAGGCACTTTGCAGTCAGCTGGAATCAGTCAGCCACAAATAATTGCCTTGTGAATGTGTGGAGTTTTCTTGCCCCATTCAGTTCAGCACTGAAAGTCAGAGCATCTGCACAGTGACCTGCTGTGTGTATTATCATGGGCCAGGTACAAATGCTGCATTGCCAGTGTGGTTTTCTGCAGCTCTGTTTGCTAGTGCACTTTTTAAAATTAAAACCTGCTTTAGGAAGCAACAATGCAGGATGTACTTTCAATAAAAATGAAGGCATTTTTAAATGTAAATATTTTCCCTTGGCAGAAAAAAAAAGGAGCAACCATCTCAGATCAACCCAAAAATGCAAACTTCAGCAGCAATCCAAACATCACTTCCAGGAGAAAATCTCAATTATTTTGAAGTGAAGGGTATAACTTTGGTCACATTTGATAGACAGAATTCTACCACTAGGATCTATATTTATGCAAGGAATCTATTGGGAAGCTTGCCTGGAGCAGGGAAAAGGGAATAGGAAATTGTGGCAGGTGAACACAAGAAATTGCTTGAGAACAGTTTGTTTTGTTCCAGCTCAAAACACGTTACTTGCTGCAGTGACTGTTCAAGACCCACTTCATCTGCCCACTGCATAAATTCTCATCATGTTGAGTTATTTAATGATCTAGGCTGCCAGTCTAACTTATTACAGATGAAGCAGTAGAAAATGCATTTCTATTTTCCTTTCTCTGACTCAACACTCAACATTTACGTCTGTTGGAAGACTGAAGAATCACCTGTTACATACATTTCACTTGCTTTTGACAGATATTAGAAACCAGCTGTATTTTCTAATCATCCCTGGGTCTACATTATGTTTTCTCAGGGCAATTTCCACTTCCTTTTGGTTTTTGTTTTGGTTTTTTTTTTTGACAATGCTCAGTAAGACACAGCAATCAATAGTCTCATGGAAATTGCTCAGGAGATTAAAATGCTAAACAATTTTTCATACACATTTCCCTCCTGGAACAAACATCTTAGACCACAAAATTATCTCTCGGAAGCACCATGCCAGTAGGCTCAGATGGCTTCTCCTAGCATTTACATTTTTTAAAATCTGCAATAACTCCAGGGAAATCAGAAGAGGCATTTTGCAGTGAGTGGGATTTTACATACTGAAGTTACACAGGAAATTCTGGTATCTGGAGATATTCTTTGCCAGAGTACACCCAGAGAGGTTCAGCCAGGGGAAGCTCCCACCAGCCAGGTTTTCCATTGGCAGTGGCAAGTTTTTCTTTGGAAAACTGTGCCCAATCCTTTCTGCACTCTTTTCCAGTGAGCCAGCTCATTCAGAAAGTTGTTTGGAGGGATATTGCAGTGGCACGTGGTTGTTAAATATTATTTTATTACCCTTAAGTGTCCCATATGGCTTCTATGACTGGGTCATTTGATTCTGCTATTGCTGGCCAATCAGTAATTTTCGTATCACTCCTTACCAGTCTCTTAATTTCTGGGAAGCAAAGAGATACGTGGGGATCCATATTCTTGGAAGTTTTAGATTTCCTAAAGAATATTCATAACAGTTTCTCCAAATAGGCATTGATATCTTGCCAGCAGCAATCACTTCAAAAAAACCCCAAAAAACCAAGATCACCCCAAAACCACTGAATCATACACTTTCTTATTTATCCAATCAATTTTTTCTCAAACCACAAATCAGAAATCACATGGCAGATTTTGATGTACAAGACCAAATACAAGGACAGATAAAGATGTAAGGTCATATTTTCTAAGTTTGAAGGAATGGATTAAATGTGTTTTTCTGGGTCTTTACGCCTCATCCTTTTCACTCTTTCTGCTAAAACTTCATTCTTCTAGAGGGAAATTTCCTCTAGAAAACTTTCTGTTGTGGCCAATCATTATTTTAAGTAGTTGGCAAAAAGGAGACGGTTGTTTTTTCCCAAATATGGATTTTCCAGCCCGCAGAAAACTCTGTGGGCTTCCAGGTACCTATCTTCATAGCAGAGTGACCAGGGGCCCTGGTGCTGCTGGTTATCCTACTGCCACAGACCCTGGAAATTCGCTTTCTTTTCCCATCAGGTCCAGCTGTGGGGTACCTGCATAACATGATGACTTTCATTAGTGTCTTCCTAGAAGGAGATCTTTAAAAGTGAGGTCAAGTAAATGCTCTGTGCACAAACACAGGAGTGGCTTTTGGTATTGGTAAATTGATCCGTGTAGTAAAGTGACCGTTAAAACTGATAATAACTAAAATTGTTCCAAACAGAAAAAATCAATTTACATTATGTGTGAGCTTGTAAACCAGAAAAGGTCCAAGGCTTTATTATTTGGCAACTTTCCATCCAATTTTTCAATCTGTCTACAGCCTTTTTAGCAGAGTGGGCATTTTCTTTTCTTATCTTTGAATATACTTATGTAACCATAACCCCGAACCTGTTCAAAATTGTAATGTCAATGTCCAAAATGTGATAGAGATCTATTCGAGAACTTGGAAGAAAATTACTTACAACTCTCTCTCTCCATTTTTGCAATCAGATGTTTGGGTCCAATTCAGACAGTGAGATTCTGTATTATTTATTCTTTTACTATTGATGAATATATTTCTAGCAGTTTGAAATTTTCAAGTGAAAAGAATTACAGGAAACTAATATGATGTGAAAATATGATGCAAGAGCAAAAATTTATTAATGGCATTTTTCTATTTTAATATTTTAAAAAATCCCAGCAGAGTCAAATTAGTGTAGGCTTTTAAATCCTTAGTCTGTTATTTTTCAGTTGAAAGAAATCTTAGCTCTGAGGACCTCTAAGACACTCTTAAAATCGGATCCAATCTCCTATGCAGTCAGTGGAAGAGCATAAAACGCCTTCACCAACTCTGGATCAGTCTCCAAAAGCTTTTACTTGGAAAAATATTGAATGTTAAATTCCTCTCTTGTACCTTGGACCCTTTATGTCAGTAGGACATTTCAGAATAAACCTTTATTACTTTCCAACAGGGTTTGAAACCCATCATGGCATATACTATAAAAAGCACCTATGATAATATTGAACTAAGCAGAAGCTCAAATCATTAACCAGAAAATTACTCATCTTCCTTGACTTTAGTTTAAGGATTATGTAAGTTTAAGGATTTTATCCTTAAATTATCCTTGTTTGAGGATTACTTTTAAGGATTACTTTGGTGTAGATTTCTGAGATTTTTTACTGAGTACTAGACCTATTGAATCAGCTGTATTCCATGGCAAACATAATTTCTAGAAACAACCCCACCCCTTGTTTTTATTATCCAATTAATGTTAATTAATCAGTGGAATATAAAGGATGTGGACAATCAGGACAAAATAACATTGTTTGCCAGATAAAATTTGAGAAACAAGTCTCTGGAAGATTTCTGTGTTTAGCGGTGGTACATATGACAACTAGTAATTTAAAAAGCCAATATTCTTAAAATAGAAGATTTTCTTATCAAAACTGGCATGGATTCCTATGTCTATTGATTCTTTAGACATTTACAATGTAAAGAATATATTGAGATAAACCAAGTCTAATTATGATATGACATTTTGTGACACTGTGATACCTCACGGTCAATTAAGATTGTGACACAGAAACTAATGTTCCTGTGTAACTCAAAATCTGGCATTCAGGAATTCCAGTTGTGCAATCACATGGAAATTCAGTTTGTGAATGGGGATACAAATTCCTTTGGTTTAGAATAAGTTTTTAATGCACAATGCCTGGAACTGACAAGCCTACTCTAGGTTAAAGATGTTTTCAACCCATCCTCATTTTAGAACAGAAATTCCAGGATCATTTGTTGAATAAATAAGTCTTGTAATTTCTTTACCTGAAATACTTCTTATTATTTAAAACATTAATACTTGCTATTTTATAAAAGCACCATGAAATAAAACAAACTTCAAGGTGTTCTTCACATAAATAATTCTGGTTTCATATTATGCGCTGCTTATCATGTAACTTATGTCTGGCTAAAGTGGCCCAGATTCGCCAGGCCTAAATAACATTCTAACAATTTAAACCTTGGCACATCAGGACTATCTGATCTTAAAGCTTATCCTATCTAAGACATTGCACAGGCTGTTTGTGTAAATATCTGCATCTTATCGCTAGAAACCTACCAAAAGATCTGTTTCTGCTTCACTGGAGAAGGCAAGCTGCAGGCTGTGAGCACTCCAGGTAAAGACATACCCATGCGCTTCATACTTCCATATTTTCAACTTCTAACAGCACAGTGCAGGGTCAGTCTCGTCCATGTCACCCTTGTACTATGGTGAGGCAAAGGACTATTTCTCTCTATAGCTAAAATCATAGCATTTCTTTTTTACTTTTGTTTTTGTAATTATTTCCTTTAAGAAGGAAAGAAATTACTCTTCATTACATGTGTGCTGAACCTAGCAATAAAAATTATAAACCAAAATTTCTAACAAGTACCCGTCATTATAATGATTATTAGAGTTGTATGGTTATTCATTGCTAGCAATAAGTATTTTTGTGGTCTTCCAGGACATGCTCCTCATGCAAGTTTTTCACCATATGTTTGTGCACCGTGCTTAATGATGTCTGGAACAATGAAGCATAGTGCAGTACAATAATAATGCTAAGTTCTCTTACAGAGCAACCTCACATTAATTTTAAAAGAAACTTTAGCCATTTAGGGACTGCAGAGTTAGGCTAACAATATTTAATGAGCTTTGTTCCAAAGTCTATCCTGATATCATCAGCAATTCTGGTTTACAGTTGAGGATGAAAATAAATAGAAGGGAAATATTTTCCAGAGCCATTAAAAATAGTAGGTAAGAATAAAAAATACAGCTGTGGGAAAAGAAGGTGATTATTTATCAAAGTACATTTTATCAGATTTTCTCAACTTTTATGCTAGTGCGATGAGCATGAACTTATATGAATTACTTACAAATGTCTTTTTGAAAGCTGACTTGACTTCAATGTGCAAGAAATCGTCATTGTGTTCTCATAATGCAAGTGACACTGACATTTTTGTAGGGGATGCAGAAGGAATTAATCAAATTTTACAACCCAGTCAGGATATGAATGCTGGATAAATATAGACCATGGAAGTGGGGGTATGACATCATTGCTAGTGATATCTTGCGTCATGAAAACAAAAGTCTAAATGGGAACAGCAATTTCTCATCTTACTTTCAGATGACATCAAAGGTCCATTGGAAATTTGTTTTCATTAACATGTTCTTCACTGATGGCAGCAGGAAAAACATTTTTTTGTCTGGAAAAAACAAATCAACCTTTTTTTAAAGTACTGAATATCGCTAAGTTTTTTTTAATTTGAAACTTCTTCAACATATGCTTTGCATTCTGATGCATTAGAGACTTCAAAATCATTACATCACATCTTTTCATGTTTTCATTACAATACTGTCACACAGCCTTCCCTCTCTGCCCCTTGAGAAGCTTTTTTGGGCATCTAACTGCAGCTGAAACCTCAGTTCCAACACCAAGCATGAGGTAAAGCCTTCACTGGGACTCTTAATGACCACCACAGAGTGTGAGAGGCTATCACAAGGTTTTCTTGTGTCCAGTGTATGTGAAATGGCTCATGCAAAACAGAATCTCAGAACAGCTGAGGTAGGAAGGGACCTCTGGAGACAACCTAGTTCAACCTCCCTGCTCAGAGCAGGGTCAGCTGGAGCAGGGAGCTCAGGGCCATGACCAGTTGGATTTTGAGTATCCACAAGGGTGAAAAGGCCACAACCTCTCTGGGCATCTTCCCATGTTCTGGCAGCCACACAGCAAAACCCAAGATTTTATTGTGTTTCAGTGGATTTTTCTGTATTTCAACTTGAGCCAAAAAAGATCACATGATGATACTATTTGCACTATTGGTCTGAACCTAACAAAGTCACTGGGAGGTTAGAAGAGGTGACAAGAATGAATGCACAGGCAGGTATGCTCAATGTTCACTTCTGAAGTAAGGAAGCTGTCCAAACAGAAGAGCAAACCTGGCTTAAAACACAGCCAGAAAAGCAGCCACTTTTCCCCTGCTATGGATCCTAAGGATGGAAATCTCATCTCAGCTGACACTGGCAAGGCCGTATGCTGCACATACAGCTCAGCAAACCTTTACTCATGCAGGATTAATGATCAGGGTATGAAACCACATGGTGGAACAGTTATCTGAGCACTGACCCACTCACACTTTTGCCTTGATGTCTTGCCTGTCTAGAGAGCTGTCTGGATGTACTCCCTGACAGGGATAACGGGTCTGGTGAGTGCCCTAGAGAGACAGACATGAGTATCCAAATGCCAGAGCAGCTCTGAAGTGCAAGGTACAACTGTGCCTTCAGGTTTCCTTAAGCTATTTATGATCACTTCGTAAATCTCCTCTCAGTCAAACCACACCAGAAGTGATAATGCTCTCAGCATAACAAAATGCATATGGCCTTGAAAAGACAAAAAACATAGCCGTCTTTTGGGTTGTGGGTAGGGCAGCTCATTTATGGCTGAAACAGTTTTTGTTCACTACCGTGGATCTCTCTTCCATGAGACAAAACTCCTTTGGTCTGAGCAATGCCATGGTGACCCTCCTCAGGTCCCAAAGCAGTGGGGTGGCCCCTTTGTTAGCAAATTAAAAAGGTAGCATAATGTTGTTCAAAGCCTTGCCCTAGAAATTATGAGCTTTTTTATTGAGAGATGCTGAAATGTGGAGGGGAACTTCCCAGTAAGCTTATTAGTGGCCAGAGATTCGCTTGTTTTCAAAATTCTGGTGTCTGACCAGTGCTGGTTGCTCTCACTTTACACAGTAGGCAAACCTCACTGAATCCTCTATACATCAGTCTTCAGAAAGCCTGCAGGCAAAATGTTTAAATGCAGGATGTTCATGGGACCCTCAGTTTGTAAGTGAAAGCCTGGATATTATCTCAGCTCCCTGACGGTAATTCCATTGGAGTGAATTTCCAGAGCAAGGCCTGGAGGAATGGAGGTGACAGTGGTAGGGCAGAGTGAGAATAAAGCACAGACCAGACTGCTGATGGCAGCAGCAGAGAACATCTTTGTCCCTCCTCATCCCCTGTCAATCCTCAGCTCTCTATGCTGAAACTAAACCAGTGGTTGTGAGTGGAGCTGCAGCCCATGACAACAGCCAGAGACTGAGAAAAGGCAAATGGAGCAAGGGAACAGATTTGAGAAAAAGAAAAAAGGAGGGAGGCAGTGGAACATGAAGCAGTTTAATAGGTTGGATGGCGAGGGTGTAGGATCAGATACAGAACCCTCAAACTTCCCAGCCTGGGCCAACAGGAGGAGGGTTCACGTGGGGCCTGAATTCAGGTGAAGAGAAATGGTCTTCACTTTGTCCAAGCCAAGAGGACCTTGAAGCACAAAGCCCATGTTTCTCATGTGCTTGAACTGCCAAACTGACTTTGCTTGCAGGCATACCCATGGCCAGAGCCAGCCTTTTGTGGACCCTAGGAGGCCTGAGGATGAGGTGCGTGCTGGGAAGCTCAATATGACCAAGGCTTGGGAAGCATGGCATTGCCCAGAGGCAAATATTTAGAGGCTGTGGTGGTAACTGGCAAAAGCTAAGGAAATGCAAAATGTCAGACAGAGCCTCTGTTTCTCTATGTCCCTCACCTGTGCTCAGTGCTACCTGCAAATACTTCCTATCTTTTCTCAAAGGAGGCAACTGAAAAAGATTTTAAATTGACTGTTTAGTGTTTTCCTGCACAAAAATGGACGTATCATATTCCTGATTTGTTCTAATCTAAATTTTTACTTTGTATTTTTTATTAAATCTAAAAACATATTATAGAAGAATTCAGTAAAGTTTAGGATTCCAAGTCACAAAACAGGGTTTGGTCTTTCAAATCAGCTAGATGCTGTTATAGTCTATCCTAAGCCTTCCTTTCCCTTCTCCAATTGAGTTTACTTCTCTTTCATGTGCCTGGGTAACAGAAATGACACAAATATATCTCCTTCCTGTCTATTTTTCTCATTTTCTTCAAGTTGGGTCCCTCAGTGTTTAAAAATTCTTTTCAGGGACAGAATTTTTCATGACATATGTTGAACATACAGTAAATATATCTATAGCCCTAGATTGAATTGTGAAGCATCAAGGAAGAAGATTTACTATCATGAGGCCTAAAGTTATTATTATTGCCATTTTGGAGAAAGAGAATTTCTGCTTATGCAAGTGTTTAAATTGACCAAGCAATTACTTTTAATGCTTTTATTCCTATGCCCCTCTCACAAATATTTGCTGGAAACTGGTAGTTTCATCTCACTCAAGCACCAGATTCCTTCGGGGAAAAGACTGGCTCTAGGCAGATGTTCTGCTTAGCCAACTTCCTTTCTTTGGAGGGAAAAGAAAAAGATGTCAACACAAACACAAGTCTGTGATTGATGAGATGTTTTAGGGCATGTGGAAATATTTCCAAATTTAATATATTTTGCCCTTTAATGATGAAGAAAATAGGTAGATCTTGAAAGCTTGTTTAGCTTACATAAACTTACTCATTTGCTGGCCTGCTAAAGGCTAGACCTTGGCCAAGGATAAAACAAATAAATAAATAATATTTCTTCCGTTGAGTTAGGGATATTTTACTTTTAACTTAGTTTCCAAAAGGCGTTACTTGCATTAGGACACAGATGGCTTTATAAATATGAAGAAGTGTGTGGGTAATGAGTCCTTGAACATAGTGCATTTGGGGTTTTTTTACCAGTTAGTCTAGCACAAAACTGACAATTCCTGTGGGCAATGTCAGCTCGGAGACCAAGAACTCAGTGGTGCCAGTGACCAACGTCTTGTGTATTTTCTTAGAGAATCAGGATTGATTTTCTAAGAACAACTGAGCACTTTAACCAGTTGTGATAGATTGGTTTAGGGAATGGGTCTCTCCTGTTAGACTTGTTCCTTTGTGATTAATAGGGCTCATTAGGAAAATGGATTTGAACCTTGACAGCTGTCACTCATGCCAGTTCAGGTTTGTATAGACCAATTTATAACACTGTCAGAGAAGAAACACACTTTCCCTTAGAACTTACTTGTACACAGAAGAAAAAAAGAAAGGATTTTATGTCATCCCAGTACTGTTCGTTCTCATCTAGACAATCCAGTGAAGTCTTCCTAAGAGGTCTTTCCCAATTCTTGGCAAACTACCTCCTTTCCCAGGCATTTGACTGATTCATTTGATCATCCCATAGGAACATATTATTTTTAGGAGTTTTGTCCATTTGATTTGCTAAAAAAATACAACTGTAAAATTATTGGGGGTTTGCCTGCCCTTTTGTGTTTAAAACCTCATCCAAAGTGAAATCTTTTGGAAGGATCAAAAATTATTCCTCTATTGTATTTCCTGTCTGGGTTTTGATTTTATCTAAGTTCTCTTTTTAATATTGCAATAGTTCTTATGGTACAAGAGATTTCATTTGGAAGAAAAAGTTTTCTTTGCTCTGCATGTCTAATGAATGATCTTGATTTTTCCTTTTTCATTTTTATCTCATTTATAGACCTGTAAGGTCTCTTCTGTTTCATGACAGGAAAGAGTGTCATAAGAGAGCACATAAGGGATGCTGCCTTGGCTTGTGGTAGTTACAGGAAGGAGGAGGAATGAGGAGGGACCATGCTACCAGGAGCACCCGTGACAAGTAGAGCTCCTAGTTTGTGCTATAACTCTTTCAACAATGTGGCCAAGTGGTCTTTCAGCTGCTGAGCCTGTGCTCCAAACACAGTTTCTTTGGAAATGGGCAAGGTTCAGCTCAAGCCTAAAGATCCCAAAGGGGATGGATTGTCTAAGCCTGAAAGTGCTTGATGTGTGAGACATGACAGGTCACGTGCTACTTCCAGTCAAGCCCTGGATCATTGTATTTGACTTCCAGCTTATTAACTGGGGTCTCTCTGACTAACAGGAGAATAATTTCCTCATAACCACACGTGGTATTACTGGGAATTGGATTTCCTGTTCCAGCAGTAACACCTTGCAGTCCCACATTAGAAAGGATTGGTTTTATCTTTTAATGTCTCTTGCAATACAGATTTACCCCTTTCTTTTACGGAGGGGTGTTCAGCAAAGGTGCCAGAAAATTGCAAAAGTCCCATCTGTAGGCGTGGTTTCAGTAAACCCCCTTGTTAAGTATGGAGCTCTCCCTGGACACTTCTCTGCAGCCAAAGACTTAAATATTCAAATAAATATATTTAGTGGCTCGATGGTTCTCTTCTTCATTGGTGTGAATTTTCCTTTACATGCCAGAGAGCTAACAGAAGAGCCAAGTGGCTTGAATCATGATAACCACATTGCCAGTAAAAGGCAAGCTCTATGTTTTGATTGGCAAAGGCACTAAGGAACGTACCAGCTGTGCATTATTTCTTCTTCTTGAGTAAGGGGGTTTCCAGGGCAATTAAAAATAAAGCCAAATTATTGTGGACTGGGAATGATAAGGAAGTTGAGGAAAATACTGAAAAGAGCTGAGAAAACTCCAGAATGAGCTCTTCCTTGTTGTTAAAAATTATGCACATTTGTCATCTATAGTCAAGCTACGGACTACTCTACACACCTCTGAGGAAGAGGGAGCGGATGAACCTGAATGAGGACAAAGACTCGGGAAAGCTACATCCATTCTCCTGACATAGCCAATATTAGATTTTCTAAAGAAGAGTGTGCATGTGGGGGAAAGCTGTGAATTAGCACTCTTAGTAAACTATGGAAAATCTTAGTTAAGGCATGGAAGTTGGAGCTGGAAAGATCCTGTTAATCCATCTAATTCAGACTTATCACTCCAGGAGGGCTCTCTCATAATATTTCTAGTGACTCATCTAGCCTCACTTAAATTCATATCTATGAGGTTATTACTTCCTCTTGCTTTTTAGGAATCATAATCATAGAAAGTGGGAATCCAGGCTTAACTGCTAAGAAATGGAAATTTATTGCATCAGAATGCAGAGCTCAGCTCCAGAAGAATGCTCCCTGTTCCTTTGTCATTTAAAAATGAAGTGTTTTTTCTCCTGCTCCTCAAATATCTTAATTTTTTGTCTCATACCTTAAATACTCTGTAAAGTATGCCTAGACCACGTTTTTTCTGGTAAGCTGTTGCAAGATTCCTTCAGTACCCAACCAGCTGTGAGACACCTATGGGGCAACACCAGTACCAGACCTCGATGGACCCAGACTTCATTGACATTACAGATAATGCTGAGGCTGGAGTGGCAGCATGTATAGATTATATATAGATTTTCAGGGGTGTAATGCTAAATGGCTGACTCTGCCTGGGGTACCTTGTAGCCACAAGCAAAAAGCAATTAGATGAATAGAGAAAGTCATTAAACCATTTTTCTCCTGATGCTATGAGGTAACAGCCACTGAGAGGAGACTGGCCAGGCTCTGTGAGGGGCCCAGGGGTGAACTGCTGCTGTGCATCACTTGTAGCCAACTGCTGGCTGAGTGATGCTGTCTGGGTATCGAGACACAGCCTGAAGGAAGGGAGGATCCCAGAAAAAGACGTGATGCCTTTTCCTTTCATTGGCAGGAGAATGCCTTGCACATTAATGGCAAGAAAGACTTTGTCAAAGAAGAAAACCCCACATATTTTTCAGGTCAGGCTACCATGCAAACCATAACAGAATTTCTTGCAGGTATTTCCATTTCAGGCTTTTGGATGATGAAGGACAAACTTTACAGATCACCAGGACTAGATACTGATGGTGCCATGTGTTCTGAAGGATCTCAAACATAAAATTACTAAACTATTTCACATGGGAATAACATATAGTTTAAACCTTCAGCAATACCAAAGAAGGGAAAGCTGAGAAAGATAACTTCAGTCACTGAAGAGTGGTCTTGGAATGTGTAGACAAGTGGGTCTAATTTTTCATTCTGGAAAATCAGTAAAAAAGCTTCATGAAGAGTAGAACAAACAGATATTGGATAATATATTGCAAAAAAGAACAGGAAATGTGGGTATTATCAAGGCAGTTATGCCTCATAGAGCTGTTAGAGTCCTTGGTAAGTAATATATGTGGATCCATGTAGTATATATGGACTTTCTACAAGCTTTCAGCAAGATCATTAGCCAGAGGTCTTAAAAACCCTAAAAACTCTTAAAACCCCCTCCAACTAGGAAAGAAGCCCCTTTGGGGCAAATAACTGCTAAAAGACAGAGAATGAAAACTTTTAGCAATGGAATGAGGTTACTAATGCAACCCCATGAGAGACACATTACTGCAGGCTGTACTGTTAAATATACCCATACACGATTTGTGAGCAGAACAGAGAGGTGGTGAAGCCTGAAGGTGATTTGGGATACTCAGGGGAAAGATGACAGTAAGAAACTGGAGAGTGATAGTACGGTATGAGGCAACAGAGGAATAAAATTATAGATGAAATGTAATGTAGAGTACTGCACACAATATGTGGGGAGGAGGGGGGATACCAGCACTCACTTCAGATATGGCTTGTTTTTTTTATACTTTTTCCCAAAGTACCTGTACATATCTTTTGTTGGCCAGACAACAGATGGATGAATTGTCAGTCTGAACCAATGTGGCGTTTTGTTGTGGTTAGAAATTTTAATGGAAAAACGGGGAAAAGATGCAGAGTTCATGAATCTACTTTAAATGTTTTCTGCTTTCTTAATCTCTCTGCAATGATGATTTTTATCTTGAAGTGTTTGAACCATTGCTACTGTAATACTGTCAGAAGACAGATTTACAGGCCAATACATATAAATTGTGTCATTCTCACTACGCAATCAAAAAAGCAGAGGAAACTCAGATATGTTGCAAAGGTAATAAAATTCAAGTATATATAAATACTTGAATGCTTCTGTTTTATGTAAGGCAAAAAAATCCTGGTTTAAATCTCCTGAGAATTCACTTCTGAACTTGTGAAACATAGGCAAAATACTATGCTTTGGACAAGAAATGAATTTTAATACTGGCATGGCTAAATCTAGCATGGCTGATTATATTCTATTTATGCAAATATAAAGTTTTAACCTTTTTTCTTTGTCTTTATTTTTTTCCTTACAGTACTCTTACGTATTCCTCTACAGGTGCTGTATTGAACTTGCATTTGTTATATTCCCCTGCTGCTCTAAAGGGGTCCTTTCTGTGCTATTTGAGAAAGATCAAGGTTCTTTGGAGAGCAAGAGTGAAAAACATCACCATCAGTGACTTGTTCAGGGCCTTTCAGTCCGATGCTGTCAATTTGTCATACACCAAACCCCATCTAGCTGTGGCCTTTATGCACCAACACTGGTGGTGAAAGGAGCAGGAGTGTGGGAGGGACTGGCCACTCCAGGACCTCAGTCCTGGCTCAGGGCTGACTTCTAGAAAAGTCCTAGCTTTCCCTTTCCCTCTGTTGTAGTCCATGCACAGCATTGGGTGGAAGGGTGACATCAAAGAGTGGTATTTATCCTCAGAGACAGAGAATTTCTAGGTGCTCCCTAGACCACCTTCTACACATGAAAAGACACAGTGGAACAGATACTGTTTAGTCTGGCTGGCAGTACCATGAAGTGAGCATCCCCTGCTCTCCTGTTTCTTGATTTTTATTTCTCCTCTGTGCTCTTCCCCTGAATATCGTCAGTTCTGTACTGGAATGTGCTGCACATGTTTGAAAAGCATTATCATAAGCTCAAGGTTTTGCCAGCATTTTGCGATCCTTGTGTGGCAGTGAGCGGAACCTGGTCTATTGCTGAAACAGAACCTCTGGAAAGGGACGAAGAATAAACCAGAAAATTGCTTCTGTCTGGTGCACTAGAAAAAAAAGTCTATGGAAAGAATTCCCCTTCATAAACTGTAAATTTTACTTGCAGTCTATTGAGCCCAGATATGCATGTTCTTTCTATTACAGCTCACGAACTCACAACTGGAATTTGCTTTTCATAAAAGAAGAAAAGAAGAAGATGCAGTGAGCCAGCCCATAAAGCAGTTTTGGACTCTAAAATTATATTATAATCGGAATTTTTAAGCTTATGTAGAAACATTACTGTGTTAAAATATCTGCAATGAGGTATTTTCAACATAGAAGTTAAACAAAAAGAAACACCAGTAGTTATGGGCAGGAAATTACAAATTGAAGCACTCAGTTTAAAAGGGATTATGGCTAATGTAAAATAGCCCTTTCACTTAGCACTTCTTTGCTACTTTGGCAACCGGGCACCAAGAGACGGTTACATTATTTGTGGCTATAAAATGCTATGAGTGAAGTCATGTTACAGGACTATTAAGCTGAGAAATCAAACCTTGTGAGGAGTCTTCTTACACCACTTAGACTTGCTCCTGCCCCAACAATGGGGATAGAGAAAGGAAAACAAGAACAAGCTCCCTAAAATGGGGGAAAAGCAGAGCACCAAGGCCACAAAAATCTGTGACTCTTCAATTTATCTTCAGTTCTTCCAGTCTTGGGTCTGGGCTGTTTTTTGTTTTTTGTTTTTTTTTTCTGAGAGAAGAAGGAATAGGTCTGGATTCCAGCAAGAAGAGAGCACACAGAGCCCTCAAAGCCTGTTGAGAACCAGTGGGTCCAAACAGGTAAACACGAAAGGAACTGCAGCTTTCCCAGGCTGGGATCCAGCACTGTCCCCCCCACCTTGATCTCCCAAGTGACCCATAAAAGAAAAGTAGCAAGAAGAGCAAGACAACCAAAACCAAGGCAGAATTAGCAGAGAGGTAGAAACGGATGTGTTTGCACTCCTTCAGCTGTGTTGGTTGCCCCATGCAGATGCATATCAGGTCACTGGAGCCTGTGGGGCTGATTCTGACCTAACCTGAGGTCTTACAGCACTGCTGTTACACTGCAATTGGTTGTGGTGTGCTGCAAGACCACAGAGCCACCCTAAGTTAACTGCTTAAGTCTTTGAGAATGTTTACTAGAAGTAGTTATCCACACTAAGGGAAGATCTCTTGCAGGGACAAATGTTTTAGCCTGTAGCTGCATCAGTTGTCGTTCAAAGGAAAGGGTTCAGGCTGTTCCAAGGAAAACACGTTGCTTTGCATCAATTAATATCTTAATTCTTCAGAATTCAACACAGGACTGGGAAAGAAGCAGCATGTGAGATAAATGAAGTGGAAAAAAGGTGTATGGGAAGAACCTGTGATTATTAACTGAAACAGTTCAGCATAGACTGTGTGACTATGCTGATTTATGCCAGGTGAAGCTGAGATTGTTTGTTTGCTTGTCTTAATTACATTTAAGAAGTAAAGCGTTCATTTCTAATTCTCATGTTTGCAGAGAAGTGCTTGAAAATGTAAGTGCATCTAATTGTTCAAAGAAGCAGAATGCAATTATAAGACAACCTAGTGGTATTATTATTTAATCCTGTGGTACTTAGAGAAAATTATTCCTATTTTTGATCAGACTATTTTGAGAATTTGATTGGAGTTTTGTGTAATGGTAGTTTCCCCTCCTTTTTTTAGTGCACCTTTCAAACAGTGTCAGAAGGCAGTAAACATCACTTAAGGTAAGCAATCTTTAGCATAAAAATTAGGCAAGTTTGACAGAAGCAGATCTAGTGAATGTAGTAAGTGAATTATGCTCTGCTTATCTGCAGAAATTAGTTGGTTGCATCCTGTACAAGTTCCTAGGAATTTTTGACTCTAGAATTTGCAAATATATTTCTCAGAATTTCACACCAAAATATTTGAAATCACTTTTGACCAAACAACCAGAGAGAAAAGAACTGAAATGCATGAGCACATTGAAATTAGTTGCAAAGTTTTAATTCTTTTCAGGAGGATGTTTTTCCAAGCAATTTAACCTTGTAGAATGTGCTGGTTTGGCCATACCAGTAACTGAATTCTCCATCCACCAGCCAGATACAGAGCAAGAAGAAGCATGCACAGTCAACCAAACCTTTTCTTACTTTTATGGCTTAAGTGGTGTTCTGCCAACGTTCAGTGAGTTACTGCTTTTGCTGCTGAGTCAGACTGTAACAAATGTCTGTTTCCTAGGGATGTTTTTTCTGGGCTCTTGTCCTGGTTTCAGCTAGGGTAGAGTTAATGTCTTCTCAGTAGCTATTACAGTGCTGTGTTTTAAATTTGGAACCAGAATGGTGTTGATAACTGCTGTTAAGGAGGAGAAGCAATTATTTTCTCATCCTTTTCAAAGAATGTGAACCTGAAAGAGGGTGAACTCAATGAAGAGCTTGGATGGGAGGTGGGGAGTACAACAGCTTTGCACTGCACCTCTGTGTACCATGCTATCATGGGAAACCTGTCTTCTTCACAGAGCAGTCTACTTGGCATGCAAAAAAGCCCTGGACACCATGCAAATGTAGAAAAACAGTCAGTGAAATGGCAAAAATTGTTACAGATGAGCAATAACATCACAAAGACATCTAAAACTTCTTATTGGCCTAATATTCTTAGAGAACAAAAAAAAAAAGGCCCAAACTTACCCTAAGGTAGTTATAGGCCCCTTCAATTCACAGCCAGGTGCTCCAGAACTGGGTGACCTCACAGTTGCAACTAATCAGGCATTTCTGCTGCAGCTGTTTATTATTCAGTTCCTCCACATGGATTTTTTTTCACTGCTTTTTCTTGAGGATGTTCCAATTTTTCTGAACCCAACAAGAGGTAGCATCTAGAGGGTTGACTCACCCCTTCAACGCCAAAGAATAGTGCCCCAAGGAATGGCCTACAAGTCAAAAGGTATTTTGGAGTGACAAGTTTGAAGAGTGACTTGCAGGTCACACTGCTACAGGAGCTAGGTGGCTTCCCTGCAACCCTAGTGTTGTGTGGAAGTTGGACGCAGGCAGTGGTTTTCCAGATGTGTTGGGAATCAAGATTTGCATGTCAAACATGTAACTCAGTAACTCTGCATGTATGAATTTCGTCTCGCCTAGTATCAGCAAAGAGCCATATGAAACCCAATAAAATAGGTAAGACTGCCCAGGAAGCTGCCTGAGGGGATGGCAGAAGGTAGAGGCAGCTCTGAAACTGACTACTGCAGCCTTACTTGTCCACTCAAGGGACAGTAAAATTATTTTTAATTCAGCCATGCACCCCAACCTGCAATGTCCTCAGTTGCTGGCTCTCTGCACAGAGTGAGTTCAGAAAAAACTCATGCTAGTGCCTTAAGTTATTAGATCCTCTGCTGGAAATTCTAATTTAAATGGATTTTCCCTCTATTAAGCAGGAAAAATTTCCAGAACAGGAAAAATGTGTTATCCTCAGCACTGTTTGCAGTCAGGTGGCACTGCTCAGGAACAGAAAGGCTCCTCTGAACTCAGGAAAGCACAGGCTTGAAACCGATGTGGAACAAAAAGTGATTTCTGACAAAAAACAAAATGTTGTTTTGACCACTATTTCCCACAGTGGTTTTCATTTTAGAAACATAAATACTTAAAAAGAAAACATCTGTCAGTGTCTGCAGGTTTTTTGTATATACAGTTTTTGTTTAAAATTGAAAAAAGGTGCTGGAGAATTAAAAATGTATCATTTGTTAACATATTCCAGTAAAAATTTTTGAGACCTTTCCAACATTTTCTCTTACTTCTCTTGAATGTCTTTTTTCCCTTATAGCTTACGCATGAGTTTATCTGGGTCTTTACCCGGATTTGAAGCCAATTATACCAGACAGAAATTTAACATTTGGCATGTGACAGATTTCCTAGGAAAAGCTTTGGTCATGAGTCGGGGTCTCTTTAATGTCATGGATGAATCTCAGTGACATTTGCCTTTCCCTGCTTTCCCTCCAATGTGCGTTTTCATGAAGTGCTCCATACAGAAGTTGAACTGGGTTTATTGAGCCAAGCGCGTAGCAGCCCTTTTCACAGAGAGGAAACAAATCTAAGAAAGATAAAACTTCCACTTTTGAAGTGACACTGCTGTGGCTACAGAAGAACAACGAGCACAGGCACAGCTACAGCTGCAACCAGCAGCGTGGCTTCTGGTGGCAAAGGCTTCCCACATGGCTTATCACTACTTACTCCACTGCTGCTTATCACTGATTATTCCTCTACATTTCTAGATAGGATTTTTTTCTAACTGTTTCAGTCCCCCGGGGCCTGAGTTAGCTTATTTTTAATCACGCGCTCATGCCTGAGCACTCCCAGCTCTCCTGAAGGCCCGGGGCTGCTCGGCGGGATGGGATCTGTGCTGTGCCGCCTTCCCACGTGTGGCTTTGTGCCCACGGCCGCACCTGCCGCCGGCTGCGGGCTAAGAATAGTGCCCTGCTCCCAGTTATCTCCGAGGAGCACAGAGAGCGAGAGACTGGCGCTGCTGAGGGTCACGGATGAAGCCTGGGCTGAGATAAAGAGCACGAGGATCTGAGGGTGCCAGCGGGGCGCTTGGAAAGCAGCGTCTCCCTTCTGCTCTCTGTCTGCCTCCGAGTGCCGGTGTGCTCGGAGGGCCAGAGTGCTCACCGGGAAATCCATGGGAAGTGTGAGGACAAGATGACAGCTGGAATAATGATCCTGCAGAAACTGAGCTTTGCTTAGCACTGCTGTCAGGAGGAAGGTTTTGTTTCAGTGGCATAGCAACCACAAGATGAAAAGGGCCAGGAATGAGAGGGAAAGGGGAGATGGTGTCTCGCTCCGTAATGCAGTTTCCTGGTGGGGGAAATCCTGTGGTGCTCTAGAAAGACTCCCACTGAGCAGGTTGAACTGGGCTCACAGGACTCAGGATTTATAAGTGCTCTATTGCCCCGATAATGCTATGATGCCTGTCCCTTGTCAGGCTCCATTTGGTCTCAGGGCAGAGTGCAGCAGCTCTCCCAGATCCCCAGTGAGGATGTACATAGTATCCACAAGTCAGGCTACACATGGAATAACTCCCTTCTCCCTCCCTCCCTGTTTTTCAGGAGAACGGTGGCTCAGAGGAGTGCACTGGCAGGTCCCTTCCTCAGAGGCCAGGCCATGTGCCAAGCCCCTCACCAGTACAAATTGTCCCAGCAGGACCATGCTCAAGGCTCGACATCTCATTGTGAGTCTGATGAGTGACCCAGTCTGCCTGGTGCAGTGTCACAGGAGTCACCTGCCATCCTCCTGGGACAGCCTTTGGGACCAGAGTTGGGATGGCTTTTACCTCAGAGTTTCACTTTTTCAGGAGATAGATGACACAACTTAGAGCTGCTCTTTGCCTTGATTTTTTAGTTTTGCTTTATTCCTGAGTCTTAACTATAAATTTGCTATTGGCTTAAGCTATCTGACAGTTTCTTGCAATTGATGCATTGATCTGGACAAGTGGAGATGGTTGATTTACCTTTCAGTAAGTGTGCTTGCAGATGTTTTCATATTCTCTCAGACAGAAAAGTGCAAGATGTGCTGTTCATTCGCTCCAATGCAGTAACCGATCAGATGCAATTCCCTTTTCTTTACTCAGGACTTTGAAATCTGTTTTCGCCTAAAACTCCACTGCCATAAACTTTGAGGCAGCATTCCTTCTGCTGATAAAAGTATGATAAATCCAGTATGATAGAGGATTTCTTCTTTTTTATTTTTTCCCCAAAGAAAGTTCAGATATTTTTAAGGACTACATATGTGTTATCCAATGGTCTTGTAATTTGATGTTCTGCCTTTTAAAAATTATAATTTCATTTACATTCAGAGATCATTCAGCTAAAAAGGCTACAAATAGCAAATACTGTTTCCTCAGTTGTCCATTCTGAAATTATTTATTCTTACGACCAGAATCATCGCAAAGACAAGCAATCTTTTATTGTTTTTTATACGGCTAGTTACACCCAGATTCACAGGCACAAGAAGAAGCCAGAAGTAGCATGTCACTTCATAAATCAGTGCATTCAGGTCCTGAGCACAATGCTCTGCTACAGCAATTCAGTGTGCATTAGCTGAGTGAGGGCTGGCAGCAGGGAGCTCAATCCTTAACTTGTCAACTTGTCACAGCTGAAAGGTAAAATATGTTGGAGAAAAAGAGGTGGATGAAGAACCTTCACCTTGGCAGTCCTAATGACTCAGGAGGGTAGGGCAAACTTTTTAAATGGCAATAACTTCATTGTAAGTCTGAGACCCAAGATTTATGGAAAGGGAAGTCTGAGTACTTGAGAAAAGATGTCCAACTTTGTGGATGTGAGAGGCCAGCCAAGGAGATTACATGTGGTGAAGCATCCACCCATGGCTTTAAGCTTCTGCTACCTCTGCAGTAAAAATATATGCCATGTAACTACTCAAACTTAAAAGGTATTGCTGTGCAGCTAAATGGATCTTGATAAACTGTTGAAGTGGATAATCCATAGTAATTGAGCATTTTTGTTGCCATAGATAAGCAAGGTCTGGGGAACCACAGCACTAATGCCCTACTGAAAGGAAATCCATGCTAGAAACCCCAAGAGTACATACTGAGCATACATACACAACACTGGGCTCTGGCTCTATCAGTATCTGGGGAAGGTAGGAGGGCTCTGATCAGCCTGAGTGAAGCTGAAGGTCCTCATCCTCTTACAAAGTGTGGTTTAAGAAATAAATCACAAGTGTAGGGCAAAAGAGTTAAAGCGTACTGCTCCTGATTTAGCTGATATGAAGAAAACAATTTCTGTGGGTTTCCTGTTTTACATGTGAGTGTTGGTTTAGTGGACCCTATCCATCCCAAACTGGACAAATGAAGCTGTGCAAGACAAACAACCTTTGTTTCCTGAACTCAGGCACTTAGTCATCAGTAATTATTTAGAACAGGTAAATGAGCCAAAACACTTCATAAAGCAATATTTTTTTTGTTTCTCAGCTATTGCATCTGCTGCTTTTCCACAACCACCTTAATATTAAAATGCTTCTCTTGGCATAGTGCCAGCCATGGGAGAAACAAGCTGGTGGAAAGTAACCACATGCCAATCACAGTCACAGGGTTGCTCTATACACATTGAAATGTCTGGTTTATGGGAATAAGCTACTGCAGCTCCTATCATCAGGCAGCCAAATCCATTGTGATTTGTATGCGCCAAGACAATTCAAGGTTTGTGTGCATAAAAACCCTGTTAGGCAGAGATTGAGATCTAAGGAGGAAGGAGTCTCTGCCAAAGGGAGAATTTCTTTTCCTGTGGTATGAAAAATAACAAAAATCAAGTCATTTAATTAAATTTCTCAATGTGTAGAGCTGGGTTGATACATTTATTTGCAAATATCTTGGAAAACTATCTGTTAGTTTCTGTGGCTTGACTTTGGGACAATTGCAGCTAGTGTTTTGCTTTTGTGATGGATTGTGTACACAGTGGTTCAGGAAAAAAAAGCAGAGAACAAACACACAGCCCATTTTTCAGACCTGTCTGGGATGTGTGTATGTGCTGTATTTGCAGTATGTGTTGTTCCTTATATCCTTCCCATCCCACTGCTTGCTGAGTACCTGCTGAAATGGCTGCTTGAACAGGCAGCACTACAGCAGACCCTCTGTCTGCATGCCCAAGGGTTTGGGAAGTTAATTCTTGCCATCCCTGGCAAATGTCAACTTTTGAGTCAACTCAACAGTTTAAGTCAAACTTCTTCATGTGAACATTATCCCTGAAGCTTCTTTCTCACCTTCGTTTTTCAATCCAGCCAAAAGAAAACACTGAAATGTCTCTTGCAGCATCTTCAGCAATGGGTATATTTCTTTTAACTGGGAAAAAAGGCCTGTTGATTTTCCTGGCAGAGTCAAAGGAGGTGCCAGCTGCCATGCTCACACAGGCAACTGCATGAATTCATTGCAAAGGTTAAAAAGTAAAACAAATACCTAAAGCCCTGGCACAGATTTAACCTTGTCCATAAAGGTGCCAGAGAGAAGCCCTGGTTTCTAGTGTAAATAGCACCTTCCTCCTCAAGCGGTGTTCTGTGCTAGTAAAAATAGCTACATGTAATCAAAGAGGATCATCACAGGGCAGGAGGTTGTCTCTGTGTCACCTGATACTGCTGTCGGTGATGGTGGCACCCACATGCGTGGGTTTAGGAAGCCCAGGTTCAGCCTGTTCTTAGACACCTCCAGTGACAGAGGGTCTTCTCTGTCCTGAAAGTCTTCCGGTGCTTCACTAGGACATATCCTTCACCTGTGCCTTGGTCAGGAGGCAATTTATAGACTGTCCTTACATTAGTCTCCAAGTGATGTCCAGTCTGATTGCAGTGAGAGGATCTCTTTGCGTGAACGTAGGAAACTTCATATACCACATCTTATAGGATAAAATATGATTGGGGGATTGCCTATTTGCTGAACCAAACTGTTTGGGGTGAAAGCAAGAGGCAAAGTGAAAGAGACCCATCTTTGAAAGACACTGAAAAATCAATGAAAATAAAAGAGCGGGATGTGTTAAAATCTGCTGGCTGTAACCCAGCAACAGTATCCAACAGTCACATTCTCAGGGACAGGCTGCTTCTGCCTGTGCTGATCTTTTTCTGGTTGATCTTTTGTGCAATGAAATGTGCTTTTGGCTTTTCTGTCAGTCCTGCCCAGCCAGCTCAGGGGTACCATGACAGATTCACGTCACCATACCTCTGGCTGAAACTGGGTCAAAGATCTGGAGGATCTAATCTAGCTAAAATAAATATAACTTCCTCATCTTTGGTAAAACCTGCCACCTAACCACAGCAAGGGGTAGGAGATGCTTTGGATGACCATTTAAAACTCCAGTTTGCCTGAACATATCCTGCTAACATGCAGAAGTATTAGCCAGACTGCTTCAAATCTTGCTCCACAGTTATCACCATCTCTAGGCTACACCAAAGAAAGGGTGAAGAAGATACCCATGGGTTGAAGTCCATCAGGGCTGCTTGAGCTCCATCCCCTTGATCTGCCCTTCCCACAGAGCTCAGTCTGGGCCTGTGCAAACACAAAACTTCTCTGAGAGCTCCTTTAGTTGCACTCTACATGGAAAACCACAGTATCTCAGCCCCTGACACTTACTGCCCCTGCAAAGCTTTGCAAATGCTATTTTTCTATGCTTGCCCTCCTTTTTGGAGCATCCTCACTGTCCTACACTGTTGATTGCGGCTCTCTGACCCAGGCAGTGCTGCATAACCCCCAGATCACCTGGTACCTTGGTTAATTCTAGAAAATGATCATTTCTGAGCAAGGAGATGTTTGCAGCTAGAGGCATACTGGCATGTCTGCTCTCCTAGGAAGTGAGCGTTGGTTGTAGGGAGGACAGAGAAATTTTGGGGAGTTCATGCTGGCTCCTGCCTTGTGTAGAGCTGTGCTCGTGTAAGGACACCAAAAAGTGATGTGCCAGTAACGCAGCTGAGCTGCGACGCTGAACTTGTGCTATACCAACACCACAAGTCTTTGGAGAAGGGATGGTGTCATGACATCTGTCAAACGAGTCTTGTGCTCTGCTCTGTACACCAAGTCCTGACCCTCTGTGGGCCTCCCTTCCCACTGCTCCTTCTTCCCACAGCCACAGCAGCCATACTCCAAAAAAAGTAAGTGAGGCTAGAGCAGGCCATTTCCTTCCCTGCCTCCCTCGCTCCATCTACCCCAGACAACTCCTTTCCCCTTAGCTTGGTGCTGGTGCAGTGTGGATTCAGAAGGACATGCCAGTGAGAGTCCAGGTACAAGCCAGAATTGCAGGTGAGACAGTTTAATTTCAAGAGGGTGCCACTTTCCAATGGAGCAGCTTTCTGGTCAGTCCTGACCTATGACAGAATGGCCATGGGGCAGCTGTACAGCTGAGTCTGTAGCCCAGCAGTTCCGCACCTTTCTTGAGCTGACTGGGTTATATGTGCCATGGGGAAGGAGGATGTGGAGCAGAGGATCCAGCTGACAGCAGATCTGTTCCTATGCCCTTGATGGAAAAAGTGGTAGGGAGGTATGGATCTGTGTGCCACTGTCAACACAGAGATGCTGCGGTTTTTTCCTCCCTGGACGATTATGCATACAGTGAATTTCTGAGTCACAGGCTGGCATCCCAGCAGATCAAATCATTTGCCCAGTACTGGAATAAGCCAGTGTACAAGCCTGAAATGGTGAGCTGGTTCTGTTTGCTCAGCTGACAGAAGTGCAGCAGTTGCTAATTCCATTGCATCCCCTCAGAGCAAAAAAGGAGAAAATGTAACAACCAGCAAGAGAGAATATAGAGAGATTCTGTATTGCTCTTTCCACTAAATATGCCCAAATGCAGGCAGACAGCTCTCTCCCCTCACTTCCCTGAGTGCAGAGTGTTTGCTTTATCCGGTGATGTAACCGATTGCTAAATAATAGACAAACCTGGTATGAACTCTCCTACTTATTTCTGCGCGGGTGCACATATGGAGGAATCTTTCTGCATTTTTCACTGGATTTTACAACTAGAAATATGCTACTGCCCTCTGCTGGAAAAGCAGGAGCCAGACAAGCAGAAAAGAAAACCAGAGTGGAATTTTGTAAATGCATAATATGCATAAAATGCATTTACTGCACTTGGTGCTGGAGACCGGTGAAATGCAGCAGGACAGGGACAGTGGGAGTCCTCTGCCCACTGGACGGAGAAGGATCCACTCCCCTATCACAGCTGCCTTTTCCCCTCACTTTGGAGGACTCCCAGATTGGGAAAAACCGGCAGTGGAAGAAGACATCAGACCAGAATTATCAGCATTTGCTCTTCTACACTTCATGTATGGAATACAATTAGGATTTTTAAGAACTCTTTTCTATCTAAAGCTATGTTTTTTGAGAACTCTTACTAGAATAGTCAGAATAAAAAGTTTAGCCTATCTGTCACATGCTAGAGAATCAAGTTGGCATTTATCTTGTAAGGTAGATCACTCAACACACCTCGAGAACACTGTGTCACTCCAAGTGCTGTCAGATGGCTGTGGTTAAGCAATCCATATGGACAGCACCACGAGGTGCACTCCTCATGAGTACTAAAACTGTTCTCTAATGAGAACAACAGCAGCATTGGCTGTGAACAAGCAGATGCATCTGAGGAAGAGTTATCCTTCCAGAAAAGGCTTCCATGAGATTTATTTAGCCATTTCTGGTGTGATGCTTATCAGACTGATTCCTCGTCATGAGAGGCATTAGCTTCTTTCTGAACTGCAGAAATGTTATTGCTAGGTTAGTCTTCAAGCATGGAAATGCTGGAATTGTTGCCTTGAAGAGCCATTGCAGATTTTCAGCTTAAAGCCGGAGAGTCAAAAATATTAGTTTACATTGAAAAATGCACAAATAGCCATGGCGGTGTGTTCCACCTACTCCTATGGCCTTGTCTCCACTGTTGGTCAGGGTGACACAACCTGGGCAAGAGGCAAGGGCCAAGAAATCATGTGAAAAGTATAAGAAGATGCAAAGCAGGCCTTGGCAACTACCTTTTCCCTTCCTTTTGTCTCAGTTTCCCTTTCTCTTCTTTATTTTTCCCTTCCCCTTTCTCTAGCACTACAGTAAATGATTGTCCTGAGGATGGAAGTGTCACGATGGTGCCAGGAGATCTGAAAAATAAATGGACTGAGTAACCAAAGAAGGAATAGTGGAGCTTGAAGGGGAAAGCCTCCCTGGTATAGCAGCAGCTGGAGTGCTGGGCATGAAACGTCTGCTCCACAGACTGGTTTGCATGATTGACTTCCCTGACATTAACTTCTAAGCCCTTTGCCTAATTTGCTGACCCATATGTGGGTTTACATCTTTATATATAGTAAATGCATAAAAACTTTTTATAATGACTCCATGAATGACATGTTGCTGCCCTGTAACTTGGTAGCTGTCCCTGAAGTTACATAGATGTGTCTGATTAGAGATCAGCCTTTCAAAAGTAATAAAATGAAGTGGCATTTTATGTAACTCAATGGGTTACAGTAGGAAGCTGTTAACAGTAGAGGATTAAAATAAAATTGTTCTTGGTATTTAAAAAGTGATGAAATGAGGAGAAAAATAAATCCACCCCCAAATGCTGCAAATCACTCCTTACAAGTTTGGCATCTGCCAAGATTCTACTTGGGAAAAAAACCTAGGCTCCTTCCCTCAGAGGGTCCTCCCACACTCTTCAAGGCATAAAGCCCAAGGGTAGTGTTCACTGTCCACAGACACACACAGACAGACTGTGCACAGGCACACCCAGCAGCCTCATTAATAAATGCCACCTTTCCTACGGGGGTTTTTTTTAATGCTTTCTAAAAGATATCATTGCTAAATCCTCGTATTCTGTGCATTTTCTGTGATGAGACTTAAATGCAGGGGAGCAGATCTGACACATTTCAGCATATTTCCCTGTTCTTTAGAGGTAAGCAAGTAAATGTAGGCCATTAGTGTGTGACATTTATTGTTTATACATTAGTGTGCATTAATCAAGTGATTGGCTGAATCAAATATTTCAGCAGTGATCAAGTCAAAGTATGGTTAAAAGTTGAATGAAAATATTGATAATGATGGACTGTATTCAACTGGAGAGAAACATAGAGAAAGGAATAACTCCTGAGTTTTAGGTTATTCATTTGTATTACTTAAAATATCATCCCAGCGTATCCTGTTGCCTTGATCTTCCTTTCATTTCTATGACAAGACTGCCACCATAAATAAGTGAGATTGCATAACTTCCAGATCATTCACTGAATGTGGCATTGAGTAAATTACAAAAGGGAATGGCATATTCTGCAAAATGTGTTCCCCTGATGAGACAGAGTTAGTCTTGCACATTTATTTCCAACATTTTGGCTAGGCGTGTACCTCTCTCAAGTACTTAAAAAAACACAAGATTATTTTCCAGAATTCCACTGTGTAATTTTTGCCATTAAACACTAAAAAGGAAAAATAAAAGTCAACCATTCACTATTAAAAGGCTTTAATTATTTGGAACACTAACATAAAAAATGTTTACTTGAAAAGGTTTCTTTCCATTTTAGTCTGTCTTCAAACCTGTTACACTATATTTCACTGACTAGTATTACAAATTACACTGACGAGTTTCCTCAAAGTTGCAAAAGATAGAACTACAGTAAATTGTTTCACAAGTTATTTAGAAAAAACATACAAGAAATTATTCTTTCCCTCTTCTTCTATGATGAAGCATAAACTTAGCATTAAAGTAATAAGAACAGTCATTATAGTGCTAAGCATATTTGACATATTTAACCTCACAAATAAATAAATATATACAATGGAGGTTACAGCATGTCAACTACAAAACAGAAGCTTTACACTGTAGAATTGAGAGCATTCAAGAGCAACTAAGTGACACAGAGTTTAAGACTACTACATGGTAGTAAAAAAAAGAGAAAAAAATCTTAATTCAGCAAAAATACAGGTAGATGTACATTAAACTGATAGGTTACAGCTCAGCTTCATTCAGGATACTGTGTTTTTATTTATATTTTATTAATCTATTATGTTTCATTGATTCCTCATTTTTTCAGGAATGTTTGGTTTTCCTTCTTTTCACTTTTGAACATCTTAATCAGGTAGAAATCTCACAGTAAGCTGCTAGGTGAACACTATTATCTACAGTAGTTAAGCAAGTGGGATGATAAAATATAAGTTCAGTAAATGCTTGTACATAATCTCTCTGTAAATTATTACAATTATTAAAGATATCTGACAGCACTCATGCCTGTTATTAATTACATTTTGAGTGAGTGGGGGTGACTTCCATTCATACACCACAAAAGTATTTGCAGTTCTGAGACTGAGGTTTCGTTCAGGTCCGTGTAGCAACAGCAGTGTTCCTGGGTGGAACACTGCCAGGACATCCTCCTCCCACCAGGTGTTTGCAGCCAGGGAAAATGTGCCATTTGTGCGGTCACAGCATTAAATGGTCTCTGCACACAAAAGCACGTGCAAAGAGCAGAGAAAGCACAAATCCACATCCCTAATCACTGAGCATCCACCTGCTTGGCAACTGAAAAATCTCAGCACAACTTCCTGCTCTCTGAATTTAAATAATTAAATATGTGGCTAAAAATACTTTGGTTAAAAAAAGGGATTAATTTTAAAAATGAAAACTTCCATTAGGAGACATTCTCCTCTGAGAGCAGTACTTGAAAAAACCTTTGATGTTTCAGCACATGCCTTCAGAAACATGTGCAGCTACAATTTTTATAAAGCTTGTCATGGGGTGAAACATGGCTCATGAGGAGAAATGCCCTTTTGGCACTCAAGGTCACATGCTAATATGTCACACATTTATAGAGAGTAAAACAAGTAAGCATTTTATGCTCTTGTCTGTTCTCTGCACACCCACACCCCTCAGTGTCATTATGGACACAGTATAGCAATGTGCAATTCCCTAATATTGCCTAAACACCATTTAAACTCTGTGCATCCAACAGCCTCAATCATGTCAGTCAACAGGGAGGCAAGAGAGGGATACTGATACTGGTGATGTTATGTGCCCGGAAAGATGTTATTTATTTATTATTGGTGAACATATTCCAGGTTATCCTAATGTTGCAATGCCATCTGATGGAGGTGTCTATACATAGAGTACATCTGAAGTGCAGAGACTGACAAACTCATGGGTTTACAAAGAATTCATCTTGTATTTAAATATTTAAACTTAAGTCTTAGCACCGTCCATTATTTTTAGATTGTCTCTGGTATACATTGTCATATTTACCATGTGCATTATTATAAAAATATGTGTAGAGAGAGTTCTAGGTATATATTTATATATCTATATGTAGTTCAATGTCCTTTTGTTATTTTGTTTTCTGAAAAAAGAACATTAAACAGACTTGAGATGGGAGACACTGCATTTCATACATACCAATCAATAAATGCTGAAACATGACTTTGTGTAAACTGTGTTTCTATGTATATGGATACAAATTGGCCTGCATTTACAGCACATACTGTTTCGGTAAGTAAGATTTGCACAATTAGGTCTATTAAGGCAAAAATGGTTTAAAATAACCCTTTAACTGGTGTTAGGGTTTTATGCACTTATGAATGAAGAACAACACTACACATTCAAGAAGCAAGAATCTAACAAGTGTCATAGGGAAAATCCATATTTTTCAAAATAAAAAGACCATCAGCAAGCTGTTCAATAAAAGTTTGCCTGTACTGCATGACATGTCTGCTATTTTCTCCAGGAGTCGACTTGCTTCTGTTTGGATTATACAATTTAAAGTTAGGCTTGTGGCTCTTCAGTCTTAAAAGATATTTACACAGGATTACAACTGGCTGTCCAGGCATCATGCTGGCCGGCATACATTTACAAACAGCTCAATACCGTGGTGGAAAATTGTCTTTCCCACAACAGTAAACGAGAAATTGGTCCTTAAGTGGAAGCTGTTTACAGGAGAACACTATAAACTGGGAAAAAAATAACTGAGCAGGTCATGTTCTATGATATCCAATATTCTCAGTTCCAGGCAGACTTTTTGTATTCCTTTGTATTCCAATATATCAGAAACCCAGTTAGAACTTCGTGCTGCGACTAAATGTGTCGGACATGATGATATTTTTATAGAAGTTGTCGGAGTGAGGATTGCAGTATCCTTTGACCTTGTCAATAACCTGGTGGACAGGGATGATTGATGTCTGTTCTCCATCCTCTTGGGCAAATTTTGAAGATGGCTTGTCAAGAAAAACATTCTCTGAGAGGAGGAAAAAGCAACATGAAGAAGTTAGGGCCTCTTAAGCAAACACAGAGTTTAAGAGATGTGTCACCCCCACATAGATATGCCTTCAATTGCCACTATTGCTGAATTAAATTAATGCCCTTTTGGCTTGGCTTTGCTTCTTCTAAATTCTTTTGAGATGTCTGGTTTCGTGGGCAGACCTTTCAGGTATCTCTTGAAATTATCCCCCCATTATTTTGCCTAAAGTGTTACTGACTCCTATGAACCTTTAATATCTTAATCTACTGCTGATGCTCTGAATCTTACAAACCAAAAACATTTTGATAGCACTGGATCTCCATAAATAGCATCTCCATGTAATAAAGTACTGTAGAATGATAGTAAACATCTTTAATTATTTCAACAGCGGATGTTTTGAGCTATGCACAGAAATAATATAACCTGTGCTGAATGTAGCAGAGGATGTCTTGCCTCTTAAAGCAGATAACCAGAGCCAAAACTGGCCTAAACTTTGTGCTTGCCCAGCATCGCTTTGTTTTTTCCATAATGTGGAGGGTACAGGCTGAAAAACTAAAGGGAGGAAAAGATGCAACAACTGGGCATCCCTTCAGAGTCCATGAGCTAGAGGTCAAGGGTGAAGCTGAAGAGATAAAGAAGCAAGGCAACTCCCAGCCAGACTGGGAACGTCTGCTTCAGCGGCTCACATCAGTGCTGTTCAGAGAATGGTCAGCAGGTAGAGCTAACGTAGCGAGAAATGAGAAGGAGAGAGCTTGTCTCTCATTTTCTTAAGTATGTTGTCCTAATGAGCTCTCTTTCTTATCTCTTCCACTGTAGTGAAGCTGGAATTAACTCTCTGAACCTGGGCAAGATCTGCCAGCCAGCAGTAAGGTGGAGTACCCTGGGAAGCAATGTTTTCTACAAGTGACATTTTTGATGGCTGTTTACAAGACCTCGGTGAAGTCATCTCCAAAAATTCCTTCTTAAAGGACCATTTAAGAATTAAGCATACCACTTGAACTATGATTTCATAAAAAACTTTTCTAAGAAATAAACCAACTAAAAATAAACAGAAAAGTAACCCATCCCTGGAAAAGTCATGATATCAAGCCATAAAAGAGCATAAAGTGTTGCAAAGGAGAAATGGATTGCAGACAGAGAAATCAAAACAGTTTCACTCATTAAAACAGAAACAGGCATGTTGAGGCTTATCAGGATGATTTTTTCAAAGCACGCAAGAATGTTCATGAATTGCAGCGAATAACTCCACGTCCAATGGCAAATTTCTGAGTACTGAGAGCCTTTCAAATGTATGCAACCAATGGTTTCACATCTAAGTACAGGGTTAAAATCCTGTATGCCTGAAATAAGTGGGAGTTGTATGACCAAATTCTCTGCAGAGATAGTCTTAACTTCTAATTCACAGAAGTGTTACAGAGGGTATTTAAGTATATACAAGTAGCTTAGTTTGGGTTTGTAGACAGCTGGGGCACAAGATGCCGTAGTGATCTCTTTTGTTCACTCATGAGGGTCCATCCAATATTTGTGTTGGTGCATTCTGTATTCAAGCAGCAGTTCACAGGACGGCTTTCAGACATACATATTTAATCATTCAGAGTAATTTTGGGTGCTAATGGTTATAAAAATCTCAATGTCTAGAAGACTAATGGAGTAATGGCCATAGACCAAATATAAATCTATTACATTTTCTGTAATAACTTTGATAAATACTAAACAATCTTCTGGAACTCAATCAGATTGTTTTTGCTTTTTAATGTATGCTTTGTGTATGGGTGTTTCAGGATAATCTCCTTTCCCCAGACTACTGTACACAGGCATTAATGTCAGGACATGGTCTCTTTTCTAAAATGGTATCTTCTAAGTGCTTCGTGCCCCATGCAGAGTGCAGACACCCAGAGTCTGAAGCATGCTTGTCCTTTGATTCAGCATCAGTGGAGCAAGATGTAATAGAAATAAGCAGCATTTCTGATTAGCCAAATCCTCTGCATCAACGAGGATATCATGCAAGAAGCATCCCTCCACCCTGTTCCAACCATGCATTCAACAAAAGCAATTCTCACTTTACCTGTAATGCTCCACCACTGATGAGGAAAGGGCCTTAGAAGACATTATCTACACCACAAATACATGAATGCTTGTGTCAATTCCAGGGAGCACATTATAACCATATTAACAAGACTTGCCAAGACATGTAGCTATGACATTATTTGCCTGCAATTTAACTAAGTTGGCAAACTGAGAAGTTTAGCTGTATTAAAAATCAGAATCTGAATGTTATTTTTTATTATTTTATTATTTTTACACAAGAGAGGATATGTCAGTATTTAAAAACCTAGTGTTATCAAAAATTCCTGTGGCGTATCTCAATAAGATGTGTATTTTTAGAGAACAAAGTAAAAAGTATTAAAATTCAAAAAAGAAAAACCAAAAAAACCCTGTTGTATTCCCTTAATGTCCAATAAACCATCACATTACAAACTTTGATTACATTATGAACTGCAATCCTTTTTAGGAATAATTTATGAATGGGATTAAGCTCATAATTTTTGAAGAATATATATGAGCAAGTTTCTTTTAACTTTACCACTTCTTATCTGAAACAGTTTCTTTGTTTTACTTCAACACCTTGCAAAAACTCCAGCACGAATTCTTCTTAATTGTTAGCCTGATAAAAAGCCCTTAGTCCAACAAAGCATTTAAGCATATTTTTATAATTAATCCCAAGACCAAGGATCTAAAGACTGATCTGTCGTGAGTAAAAAAGGGAATTCTCTGTCTGCTGCAGAAAGGGCACAATGCTGTCCTCCTCCACTATTAAATCAACAACAGCACTGTGATTGGTGGATATTAAAGATGCTGCTTGTGGAAGACTGCTGGCAGAAGTGTTCCTACAGGGAAGAGATGAACGCACAGCTTGCTCAGGGCACCTGGGTGCACTGCATACCAAACCTGACCTGGCAGCAGGGACAGGCAGCCTGGGGAGGCAGGCAGCAGCCGTGTGCTCCCAGTGCAGCTGTGAATAGCAGTCCTGAGAGCAAGCTCAGGTGCTATCAGTTGTCAGGAATTTCTAAGACACCTCTCATTTTTAGTGTATTCAAAGCAGATGTACTTCATGTATGCTGTCAATAACCAATAAAGTTTTAAACTCTTAAAATACCTAATGCACAATCCCTCATGCTAATGGATGCACTGAATATTGGTCAATGAGAAAACAACAGTGTAATTCTTAAAAAAAAGGGGTGTGTGTGGTAATGATCATCAATAAAAAAATAGAAGGTATTTCCTGGAAACTATGCCATGCATCAAGAAAGGAGAGTGTGCCATCATAAATGAGACATTGGGGGCTCAATGAAAATAATTAATACTTAAGAAACAACATAACTTTCCTTTTAGTGAAATCATCTACTTCATATCTAAACATTTTTTCTAATACATATTTTAAAGCAAGTAAACACACCTTTGAGTTAAATATGTGCGCAGATTTTATTTCCACTATATTTATAAAAGAGTATTGTGTAATAATGTTATGTGACTTTACACAGGACAAAAACATGCACTCACAAAAACAGACTAACAAAAAAAAAAATCTGAACTATATAAATGAATTTCTGAAATATTATCTCAGACACAACCAAACTTGCAAATCATTCCAGCTGCTCTCTTTCTTTGCTCCCTTAAAGTCTTCTTAAAATGAGCACATTTTCATGGCATGAGTGGAATACAGATGATGCCTTTTATTACAGATACCATTGACATCTAAATAAATAAGCAGTAGATATGGCTATTTGTAGAAGGGCAAGACAATGCATACTCTGGGAACACAATATCCATTTCCGAGTAGGCTCCATTTGTTGTTTTACCCATAAATGTTTTACAGTTAGATGAAAGGAGTTTAAGCAAGACAATCAGCTGTCGACTTGGACTCTGCAGACTTGATTCCTATTTCCAGCTGTACTGCCAGCTTTCATGTTACCTTGGGTGAAGAACGTCATCTCTCTGTGCTTTGGCTACCCTGTGTTTACAATAGGATAATAAGCAAAATTTGCTTTCATCACGCCTATTTAATTTAGTATGGGAACATATGGATGTCAGATCTATATATTGGATGTATTGCATGTTAGGTAAGGATTCTTATTAAACAGTAACATATGTTTTAAAAATACTGACACTATACAAATTGATGACATTTTCTCACATTAACCTTTGGGTAGAAACACTTACTGTGCCTTTAACACAAACCTATGCATTCACAGATGCACTGGGTTGCAGTGCAAGAACTCACCTGTATGGCTGTTTCGTTTGCAATATGTATTCGTCGTAGATTTTGATTTGGATGTTAGGTAGGTTGAATTGGAGCCGATGGAACTAGAGGATAAGGATTTCCCAAGATTATCAGAACTCTTCTTTATAATATTGGTTGCTGTTTTGCTCCAATCTAAAAATGATTGAGAAGTTTTACACAAATAAGTACCATAGATAATAAATGCCTAATTTATTCAATTATGATTATTTCAAATATCTGATGCATTTCTTAGCACTGCTTATAACAAATACCCTATCCTTTTCCTGTTAGGTATCCTCTTTGGTTCTAAAGAACTATAAAATTATTCAAACTTGATTTACTCTACTACAGCAGTTGAAATTGGTGGCTCTAACACTCTAACAATAGTTCGGCTGGACAGCAGAACTGCAAGTATGATCTGGCTTTCCAGAATGCAGGAGTGCAGAGAAGCTCTGTAGCAGTATAGGGATACCAAACTTTCCTGACCTGAAGAGCAAAATCCAAAGGTGACAGGAAAGGGATAGATAGGATCATTTACACTGATCTTATCATCTGAGGGTTTGATCTCCTGCTGCTGCTGAGGAAGATGCTACATACTAACAACTAACTTGTTGTTCAGCATATTGGTGCACTATTTATATAATAAAGGTTATTCAGCAGTTCACATTTAAATAATTTTGTCCAAACCATTAATACACTAGGCCCTTCTGCTGGAACAACTTCCAAAATTAAATTAAATAGCTAATACCAATAAGCTGACGAAAGAAAACTAACACTGAAAAACTTATCACAAGTATCCCAATACCATTAGAATAAAATTATCTAACTACTTTTGTATCATATAATTGCAGGTAAGTGCAAGAAGTCTCACAATTTATTCATCTTGCTGTTATTCACTGTACTTCAATGAAATTCACAAAATGGAAGAGAAGTCCAAGCCAAAGATATGTGGGCCACTTTAGTCTTGATTTAAATCAAGACAAATACTTTATCCTAAATTATTGCTACAGGGGTTAGGTATGCAAGTTCACATTTGACTTATATTTCACTTTTCTGCCTGAAAACAGTGTTAGGTTCATGGAGATTAAAATCAGCCTGTGGATATCAACTCGTTAATGCCAGGCATAATGACATCACATTAACTACAGCACTGAAATATTCAAATCCTTCATGTTTTTATTTCTACCATATTCATACCCACAAGCTGCCCAACAGCAGCATAAAAAAGGAAAGACAGTAATTTGATCCATCTTTGTTTTTCAGTTCAGGAGTTACAGGATAAACCACACAGAAACTGAACATATGAAACAATCTGGACATCTGATAAGAATGAATACAATTTTCCTAGTTTGTATTAACTCTTTGAAATAATGAATCAATTTTTCTTACTACAAAATGAAAGCTTACCATAGCAAGCAATGAGCTTATGCCACCTTACACCAACTGTAGATTTGAACACTGGTCATTGAACAAGAACCATATGAGAAAGAATTTTATGGTCCAAATCATCACATTAGACAGCAAAGGAAGAGCCAGTTGCCTGAACACAGCAGTCCCATGCCATCCAAGATGGCCAAAGGTGCAGAAAACTATAAATGCAGTGGCCCAAGTGCTGCACTTTTCATGTGTCCAAACCAACATCTCTCCTTTCTGACTGTTGCAGAAGAACTTCAGTTTTAGAACCTAATCAGGCTTCTGTTAAAGGAATTTTCCATGTTTCTGAGTCTCTAATGGTCTCTGAATTATATGGTAAAGGACTGGACAGTTTAAAAAGGCAAAGATAAAAGCAAAAGAAGTCAGAATATTTCTATGCAACTTTTAAGAATTGCTCCTACACCAGCTTAACAGTCCACACAATTCAAATTCAACATACTTTAATATAGGAGAAAATGAGTAAGACTGGGTTTTGAATGACAAAGTTTGAAGCTCTGGATCCTTATTCAATTTTTTTTTATTTTTAGGGTCTGAAGGGCCTTCCAAAACCATGCCCATAGCACTACAAAATTTACCAGCTGCCTTTAATGGAACACTGAAAGATTTGAGATTTTTTATGAAGTGATATCTGAAAAGTCCCTTGGCAATTATTCGTACTGAAGTGACAGCCTATGATTAATCTATTTTTCCACATCTCTGGCTTACCTTGTATTATATAAAAAATAATATAGCAAGCTGTTTACCTGGACTTTTATAGACAACTGTAGCACCTAAGGAGTGGAGCTGTGAACTGCTATTACCTGAATTGTCTGCCAGTCGGAATCTGCCACAACAGAGATGTCTCCTCCATTGTTTCTGCACATTTTCTTTCATAGCACAATGGAATACAAATATAAACAAACCTGTGACAAAAGCAAATAAACACCAAATCAAGCATGTATTTATAAACAGATAAACAGATTAAAGTTTGTTATCAGAAGACTGTGAAGTACAAACAAAAAAAATCATCTTAAGAGTTTGTTATTGTCACCTATCCACCATTTAAAAGGTATGGAAATTAACTAAAGTTTTCCCATCCTCTACTTGCTATGTAAGTGTCTAGGATATCAGAATACAGAGAATAGGATGCCTTTTATTGGCATTGCATTGTTGATTTAGATTCAGCTTGGTGGTCATCTGGTGTTTTTTTGGTTGTTTTGGTTTTTTTTGTTGTTGTTTTTCTTTTTTTTTGTTGTTTTTGGGGTTGGGTATTTGGTTTGGTTTTTTTTTTTGGCTTAGAAGAAAATGATTAAACGGTCTTTTCTTTGAAACAAATTACTCTTTTGCACCCGACAGGACTGCAAGAGTGAGATTGCAAAGTAAATACCAACGCTATTATATAAGCAAGGAGGTATTTTATCTCCTGGATATGGTTCATATGTACAGAACTGTGGGCTGTATTCTTTTAAAACCAGACATCTTGTAAGTGGCACTTAAGGGTGTCCCGAAAAAGCATACTTGGATTTATGTGCATCACATGCATGTACTTGGAATGATTATGAAAATGGTAAGAATATGTTCACAAGTACTCATTAGGAGTCCAGCTACTTAATCCCAAAGAAAATGAACTGATTTGCACAGGCAACTGTAATAAATGTGTTTAAGAATGTTATTGTAGAGTCATTTGTCTCATGCAATATTAAAGTTTTTATTTTCAAGGCAGGAGATAAGCATCCTACCATGTGATAAGGCAGGTCTTAACAGGGCGTATGGTACAATTTCATCACCTACAGATGTACTTGGAGCTAAATATAGTAGTTGGAAACCTCATATGCTCCTGACTCTTCTCAGGCAGGCACTGGCTGTGGAATCTTTTCTTGTTCTGTGGGTTATACTATTCCTTATTTTACTCATATTCTCGTGAGAGAGCCAACCCAAGGCCGAACACCTGATGGCCAAATGCTACTGCCAGATGCCTCATGATTTTATCTTAAATGTGAATAAATGCTACATAATGTGGGCAAACGTGGTCAAGTGGCTTCTTCTAAAACCATTCCTTTATGATCATCGTGAATAGTTCTGTAGACTAATGTCTAGTACGTTTCAGCTGGCAGAACACAATGGCAGGGTATAGCTTGGCTGAAGATGTTCTGGAGAATCAAATTATCTTCTCTCCTACAGATTCCTGAGGTCTAATTTTGCACTAATGCATGTCATTGAACTGGGCTTGTGTTTGCTTACAGCCATCAAGTCAGGCTGAGACCTCTGAAATCAGTTAATTTTAAGTAGGGATTGGGTCATGAAACACAATTTTTACAAAATTTTCCAAGAGCTGATGGGGAAAAAATGGAAAAGCACATTTTTAAAAAGGCATCACCTTAATGCATCTCAAATGTAACGTCACTTGGATTATGGATACTGTATTTGCATTTAGTATAGTATTTTTCTGTGTGGTTTGTTTAAATCACAGAGCAAGTCCAATGCAAGCACTAGCAGCTCTTACAGGGTTAGAGGTATGAAGTTGGTTGTGGCCCAAAGTTCCTCTCAGGGCTTCTACACAGCTTACAAACTTAGTAAATTGGTGTTTAATTAAATTGCAGTGAATGTTCTGAACAGTTGAAAAGAAAATGCATATTCCATAGTAATGCAAAACAAATGTACTGCATTAAGTACTTTGCCTTTGCCCTGTCTGGGCTTGGTCTCCTGAATTTTTTTCTCTGTATTTCATTATTCATTAAGTTTACAATGTGCTTTTAGTAGTACAGCTTTGGTTTTGTTTCCCAGAGACAAATCAGACCCTAGGCTTGACTCTTGCTTGGCTCTGACTTGAAAGTATTTGGCTTGCCCAGGCATATATATAAAATGAGCAGCCAAAAAAGAAATGTTCCCAGATTTTTTACTCTGAGCATCAAGGAGAGAAAAATAATTTCCTATGTAGATGAAGTAGCAAAGTACAGTAACACTAGCAGTTGCTGTAATTTGCTTTTTCATTGCCAGTGCCCAGAAAATTGCTGATGGAGGCTGCTGGTATAGCACAAAATGCTGGTGCAGCTTTCAAAAACTTGAGAGAGAGAATAGACGTATTTACCAACATCTCCATAATTAAGCTGATAATACTGATGAAAGACCTGCCATACTGAAATGTTTTTTGCTGCTAGGAAATTCTTCCTGATACAGATATGCCCCATTCCATCCCCTTACTGCTACATGAACACTGCACCAGTTATATGGGATTTTAAACATCCTCTTCCTTTATTCTTTAGCTTTGCCTAGCTCTTGCTGACACAGCAATACGTACTTTCAGATAGAAGACTCTTATCTCTTATTGCTTGATATGACATGCCTGAGCATAGACTGCATCATCTTTGCTACCACAATCCATGAAAAGCTCGTCACTCTTCTTTTTACATTTACTCCTCATCTTTTTCGGTTTCATCTTCTGACTTAATTGCCTTCCAAATATTCATTTTCCATTTAGTAGTGCTATTACCCCACGGAGACTTAAGCAGTGGTGGTCAACCTTGTATGCACTCTGCACATACAAGCTTAATTGACTGCACTGGAAATTCTGGTTACAGAGAACTTGTTCAATTTGACCCCTGGCAAGCTTTTCAGAATTTAAATCTTTTTTCATGTTCTTCCCATACTTCTGATCTCTCTAGGCCCCTCTAAATTTCTAACACAGACACAATGCAGTAAATACTTCATTATGCTGCTAGGGGAGTATCAGAATCTGTCCTTTGGAAAAAACAGTCTCTAGTAAGAACACCACATCCAAATTTTTTTGCCATTTTTCTTAGCATATTAGGTTGAAACTGACCCGAACAGAAACCCACACCATTATTCTCTTTCCATGAAAGCTCAATAAATCTTTCAGCACAGTAAATACGTCTCAACTGTAGCAGATAAAATTCACACAGGGTGACATTAAGAGATATTTTTCCATAATGAGAAGATATTTTGCTGACCCTAAGAAAATTTAATTTTTATCTCAATATTTGTGTTGCGTAACACATGCTTCTTCAATGACATTCTTGAGTTTGTTTTTTATTTTTTTTTCAGGCAGATTTATTTTTTATATCAATATGCGTGTGGTATAATGCATGCACTTCCAATGACCTTCCTGGGGTTTTCTCTTCATTATGTTTTTAGTTGTTCTTTATAGGTGGGTAGGGCAAGCACTGGTAGAGAATTTTATGGCAGCTGAAACATATGCAAATTTCAGCTCTGAGCTGAATTTTTTTAAAATGTCAGCTATATAATTCTGTAACTTTTAACCATTTGATTACAATTTACAGCATTTTTCAGAAAGACAAACTATGCTGGAAAAGTAAAATATTGAAAACTTGAGTAAAGGAAAGAAAAATAAACTGACTATAAGAGTCACTGGATTTTTCCAAAGCAAAGGATATCTCATATGTCTCTGCTATCTCTCCACAATGAGACAGGGCTGAAATTTATTTTATGAGTTTCTCATGCCTTAATAAAATAGTTATGAGTTTTAGAAATTCTCTACAGGAATAAATTAAGGAAAAAGGCTTCCTATATTTGTTATAATCAGTGAAACGAAATGCTGAAGGTCATACAACATACATATATCTCAACAGAGAACACTGCAGACTGTTAGCTAGGAAGAGCTCTATTGATAATATAGTTCATTTTATGGAAGAAGACCTAGAAACCACAATTAATTTATATAAGATATTCAACCCATGTGTAGCTGGTATCATTATTCCGCATAAGGGGAAACTAATGATTGTTTAGTATCAAAGGAAAACCTAGAGAGCTTGGATATGAGTTCCCTAGTCCAATCACTGGACATAGTATGCCCCAGAACAGTAACAGATCAAATATTATTCGTTCATAGAACAAAAATTCAGCTTACCTTGCAATGAATTGAAAATTGAGAAGAGGTACAGGAAAGCAAGGGTTAAGGGACCCCAGGCAAAAAAGGCAAAGCCCCATGTCATGCCCAGGAGGAAGGTCAGGCTGACCACGCTACGGAGGTTCCTCAGGATCTCTTCCTTCAGGCTGCGATTAGTTCTTTTCCCATTCCTCCCGCAGATTTGCACCATCACCACAATAAACATGGCGACATTCATTAGAAACATGATTCCAAAATAGCCGGCACAAGTCACATAAAAGACAACTTCATTCTTGATCCAGCAGCTGAAAAAAAATTTTAAAAAAATTTAAAAAAGGATCATTTTTGGTTAATGGAAACTATCCTCCAATTACTCATATGACTAAAGGAAAATGAGCTGATTTCTGATACCACTAATGCAAAGCTACAGTGTAAAATGAAATCTTTGTCCATTTTCTGTTTGGAAACAGGATGAAGCCCAGAGGCATCTTAAGTGAGAAATCTGAGGGCTGTACCATACCTTAGTCAAAGCTAATTAAAAAGGTGGGAAGCAGTGGGAACTTCAATCCCATCATGAAAAAAGTACAAAAAAAATCACTGTTGTCATCTGTGTGAAGCATTGAATACTTTAATAACAGAATGGACAAACTTGGATCTTCAGTGCAAAAAATCTCAAGTTTCTGCCACTGGAGCTAAAGGAGAACTTGAACACAACTGGAGAAGTAGCAGGACTTCTGAGGCAGCCATTTGACAGTCAGCCATATGGGAGATCTAACTAATTCCTCTTGCAGCAAATGGCCTGAATGCTCAGCATGGTACTACAAAAAAATTTTAAAAATCAAAGTTTTATTTATCATGATGAAGCTTTGCTAGGCAAGGAAAAGAGCACTCATATAAAAATTTTGGCATTTGGAGTTATTATCTGGACATGAAGAGAAGAACATAGAGGACTATTGAACTACACTGGCAAAAGGCTGGTTTATTTACAAAGGAAACTATTTTTGTACAATTTCTTTCTTCGCTCTTACCTGGAAAATATAGCTGTCAGTTAAGACAAACCAAAACAGGTATTTTTATTTTATTTTCATGACAAAACCTATAAATTATTCTTTTTCCAGAGGCTTATTTGTACCCGGCATTGGGTAATGCAGATTTCCCTCCAATTTTTCTAACAGCCTTCTTCACATTACAGATTCTAATCATTCAGAAGACAGTTTTGCCCTTTTTGCTTGCTTAATGCACCATTGACTTTTCCAAAGCAACTATAAATGCTGAATTTTAAGAGATCAAAAGAAATACTCACAAGTCATCTCCTCCTTGTCCGTTAGCATCTCTGCCATATAACTCTTTGCCATAAATATGACTCGCATTTGTATTAGCACTTGCTAAAACAACTGCTATCACCAGAGCTGGCAAACCTGTAACACAAGAAAGCTTGTAAGCTTTCAAATATCCTAAACTTTCAAATTCACCATGGTAAGCTGAATTATTGATGTCTCCACCCCTATAGCTTTAGTACAGAGCATCCTGACAAAACTGCACTGAGAAGATAGAAGGAAACAATTTTTCAAACAGTACAAATACATAAAACTATCAAAGCAATTAACAGTCATTAATGAATAAGCCTTGTAATGTTCTGTAAGGTAGAAGAAGTTTAGTATGTGATAAGGAAACTAAAGTAAAATTATAAACTAAAGTAAAATAATATCCCTTAATTACCCAAAGTTAAATTTGCAACTGCACACAGACTCTCATTATATAGTGAGATTAACAAATCATTGCAAAAAGGAAGTCTAGTGGCGGGATGGTATTAGGAATTTTTTGAGGGATTTTTTTCATGCTAATGTGAACTCATTAGGTTGTGTAACTGGGGAACATAAACCTGTAATTTCTCCACTGCTTCTCTCAACCACGTTATATTATATATCCCATATTACATATCTTCTATAGCATTATACATATTATATATACTTTACCTATATGTGCTCCCCTCGCTTCCATAAAGCAAAGTATGTATTTCTTAATAAAAAAGTACAGAGGGTGTTTGGGGAAAATAGACAACTATGCAGAAGAGAACTCTGCAGAAAGGTACAGCTCACACAAAAGAAATGTACGTTTCCTGATATGCCTTATTTACATGTCTTATCCTTGCTATAACAGAACAGATTCAAAGGGGAAGAGGTTAATTTGCTTTTCCGACCACTCAGTCCTTGTCCTCTGCTGAGGTTGCCAAAGAGGATGCTAGTTGCCAATGGAAAGACATCAATTATCAGCTGCACCGAGGTCAGTGCTCTAGCCGTAAGGTTAATGGCTTTGTATTGTGTTGTATTATTTCGAACACAATATGTGCATTCAGGGAGAAACCACAGATTCCTGATATAGACAAAAATGAAGAATAAAAGTCTTGCTGCTTTAGCCTTGCAGTTATTTTTCAGTATTACTTTTTCCATTTGAGTCCTGCTGTGTACATTGCTTAGGGCAGCCAGGATCTCTTCATGGTTTAAATGCTGTGCTGAATTTCAGAAAATTTTGGTTGTTTTTGATTCCACAATAGGCTTTGTATTTGCTGGCAAGGAAATTTAAGCTGGACTCAAAGTTTTTGAAAGTCAATGCCAGACCTCCATAGGCTTTGCAGTAACTGCAACAGTTTCTGCATTCATTGTGTTGACACAGTCCTCCATCTCTGACACGACACTCACATTTCCCCTCTCCCATTCTGGAGAAATTCTTTGGAAATTCCATTCTTTGGAAAACAAGACCAGTTTATCTGGTCTCTCCACTCATTCTGGGGCTGTGAGCTGCTCTGAGTGGAGAGTGCCAGTTAGAGAGTATTTACACAGAATCACATGGGGGAACTTGGTGACAGAGAGGGCTGGCTGTGTGCCGGCACTGCTGCAGGCTGGGGGAAGGAAACGACACACTGATACTATTAATTCTACTCTGCATTTCTGATAGAGAGCTTTTATACAGCAGCATTTATGCAGAGAATTTTATACAGCAGCATACATGCTATGTACATATTGCGTCTACTGAACTCACCCCAGCCAATGATGCAAAACTTCAGTATGTATCGCCGTATGTACGTGTTGAACACCTTCACTAGAGCAATGTACATGTGAACAGCTTCTAGTCCCATCCATGTAAAGGTGGCCAGGAGAAAAAAGTGCAAAAGTGCAGCTACAGCTATGCAGAGGCCCTCAATATCAAAGGATGCAATCCAGCCATCAAGCAAAAAAATCAGGTTAAGAAAGAGCAGGGCTGTGCTCAGATTCATCAGGATTTTGGATGGATAATCTCTTCGCAGCTTCCTAATGAGAGAAACACAGGTGCACATGATTAACTTGCTGCAATCACACAAAGCACCTATTGCAGCTGGGTTCACCCCTTCACAAAGTCAATAAAAGCACAGGGAACTCCTTCCAGCTTGGTTTGTGCAGCGAGACATAGGGAGGTGTATTTCTGTTGGGGATTGTTGAAGGCTTCAGCTGTATGTGGCTGGGGGTAAGCTACCTGTTCTTTGGGTCCATAATGAGCTGATTAACTGCTGCAATATTTTAGCAACTGATTTTTTAATTGAAAAAAATACCCTTTCAAATTAAGTATAAACTAGTACTTTTTATTTTAAATGAAAACAAAAAAATGCAGCTGACCCTGACCAGAAGGTCATCTGTGATCATTTTATTTGTAAATCTTAGCTTAATTTTTGGAATATATTGTCCAGTGGATGTGGTTTTCTGTTTGTTTTTAAATAGGATCTTAGGAAGGCTGAAGAACAAGTAATTTTTTTAACTGATCCCCATTGAATTGTGGGTAGTGAGGGGCAGCAAACAATTGCTACCAACTTGAACCAGAACATTACACCACAGGTAATGTAATAGGAATGCAATCATTGAAGATATTTAAAACTTGAAAACCCCCTTCACCAGCCCCCTCCCCTCCTTCTGTTCCCAGAAAATTATCCTTCTTTAGCAGCTACAATGTCCTGTCCTGTTACTGGCAGAATGCTTTCTTTGTGTTGACATGACTTCATTTTCTCTTTTCACTGTTCACAGAACTGTGCTACTTCAAAAGTTTTGCTTTTTCTTGAGTCACTTTCACATTTCAGCAGGACTTCTGTTGAAATTGTTGTAACACTTCACAATTTATATTCATTTTATGTCTCTTCCCACTTCTTTCTGAAGGGTTGTAGAATGTAATTGCTCTAATTGGAAATTTCTCTTTTTAAACTTGGAACCTGTTATGCTCACATAGGCAAGTTTTGTTTGGTTTTAATAAAAAGCCTGTTTGAGAATTTTAAAATAATACCTATCTGTTCAAAATCTAGAGGATTCTGTCTTCCCAAAAGGAAAATTTTGATACACATTCACCTTATTCCCAGGTCTGAGCAGCACAACACATTAGAAACTGGAGGAAAGACTCAGAACTTGTGTCCCATGGAAATTTACAACACTGTGACCCTGATTTTGCAGGTTTGATTTTTTCAAACATGGATTTCACCTCCTAGGCAAATAACCCACACTAACCATGTAACTAACTTATTTTATTCTGCACATACAAGTACTTCTTTGTGATGTTTTTCTTTGTGATGTACTTACTCAAATGCAATGTATGTCAGAAGAGTTGCAGCTGAAAATATAGCAGATATCCCACAGCCTATGTAAGTGATAAAGGTCAGGACCTTGGTATTCTGTGGGTCGATTTGTGTCACGGTTCTCTGGAGGTCCTGTGAGAGAGAAGGAAGAGACATCTTTTGTAGCCAGCACCTTTTCTACGAGCACAGCACTCTTTCTTGGTAATTAGTCAAGTAAAACTGAAAAGCACTTTGGCAATACCACTACAGCCTTGACACTGGGGTTCATTTTTACTGCGTGTACTTGGTCTATAGATGTTACACCTCTCACTTCCTTCCCACAGCTCTTCAAAACATTTTGCTTTAAGTACTATGACTGCTGGGAACAGCAGATAGAGCCTGATTCTGATCCTTATAATTCAGTACCAGGAATTCAAATTTCCTTCTCTGGGAAAGTCTCCGCTTTACAAACTTTTTAATTCTGTTGTTTGTACACAACTCTCTTCCAGAAGATATAAGATTTAGAAAAATGTAACTTAAAAGTATTCATACTGAAATGTGCAACATTGTGGGGAATTTCTGGCCTTTTTGTTATTAAAAGTTTGTAAGAGTCAATGTAACTAATCATCTACAGGTGAAACCAAGGGCAAGATACTGCTTTTTGGATTTAGGGTCAGTTTTGATATAAGAACTACACTTTTAAATAGAATTGGTCAGAAAAGTAGTGACAAAGACAACAGAAAAAAACCTGGAAATAAAGCAGGAACATTCTGAGGATTTTCTTTTTTTTCTGTCTAACTGTAACTGCCACATAGTACCATCTGAGAATAAATGCCAGATAATTTTTAAGGACAAGAAAATATGAGAATGTTTGGATTTATACCACTGTGGAGAAAATGTGAGCAAACACTAACAGATAAAGATGTCCATTCTAGCGTCATTGTCACTGTTGTCCCTAGCAAAACTAGCTATCAAAAAGAAACATTAAATGCTACAAAACTTTGCATGCTTTGTAGGAAAAGGCAGGAGCAGGGTTTTTTACAGTCCATTCCAGCCTTATATGACAGTTTATTTAAACATAAGGAGAGTGTTCTTTGGAAATAATTTAGTATCTAAATTAAAGTCAGAAGAAATTATTAAAATGGAAAAGCAATTAGAATGGTCAAAACTGTAAAAATCTATTGGAATGCAGCCCAAATTCAAAGACCTTCTGCCTTATTTCCTTCTGCCACTAAAGTATTCAGGGAAGAGAAGGGGCTCATTGAATATATCCTAAAGAAAGCCTTTTCTTTATCCCTTTGGGGATGAAAAGTGGAACAAGACCATAATTTAGCTTGCAAGAAGACACAAAGTTTGTGGCTTTTTCATATCTACATCTCGGCATGATGTGAAGAGAGCAGTTCTAGTAAGAAGGGTCTGGAAGGCCAAAGCTGAAAAAGTCAGCGTATGTGGCTCCCTTGTGTGGTTAAAGTCCTATGTGCCACTGCCACAAGTTGCTTCAAACCCCAAATACTCCCACTTAGGAATCATTCCTGCTGTGACCAGGAGCCAAAATCTTTTCTGCAGCTATGTTTTACAGGCCAAAAAATGTTAATTTCAGCTGGGAAAAAAATGTATCAGCCCATTATTAAGCATAAACAACTGCCAAAAGTTAAGAAAAGATAGCAGTATTCCTTTTTTTCATGTTGGCATTTTTTTACTCTGAAAAACACTTCACAAGTGCAAATTGCTGGAGGCTATGCTGCTGAGGCTGAAGTGCACCATATGGTTTCCTCTTTCATCTCCCTGATAGGCATTGCTCTGCCAGCCACCCTGTCTGGAGACTTTGCTTAAGGCTCTGACAGAGTACGGGCTACGTGTTTTGTACCAGTGCTCCGTGAGCAGTCTTTCTCTGAGAGAAGGCCTGTAATATAAGGCATCCCCAAAACTGATTAAAGCCAAGTAAGAAAACAGCCAATATGGGTTTACACATCGTGCAAAAGGTGCCACTTCATAGTTTATGACATTAGAGAAGTCTTGTCAAATTTGCAAACTAGATTTGCAAGGGCCAAGTCAGCCTTTTAACCTAAGGATGAAAGAGAATTATTGTGCTCCCGTGAATTTTCATCCTCATCGTTTTCTACTGTCTGTAGGTTGTTTCTCTTTCCCTGTTTTTCCTGACAATGAGTCTCTCTTCTTTTTGTTCTGAAAACAGCATTTGTAACTTTTTCTCATGCCCTTCCCCC
>VWZT01011813.1:428772-518635 GCA_013397055.1 Pachycephala philippinensis
ATTTTAATTTTTAAAAAAACAATATTTAGCCACTTGTAAAGAATTTAATTATGATAATAACAACAATAACAATCTTCCGTTGCTAACTTTATTAATTGTCTCATTCCTGAATCCTTATCGCTAGCTACTTTGTTATGAAAAGATAACTTTATGAAAAGGGGGGAAATCACATATTATTATTATTATTAAAAATTATATGCAAAAGAAAGAACCTAAGTCACAAAAATGAGAGTTGTCTTGACACCAGACAAAAGCTGTGTTGCTCTTCCTGGGAAAGGTAACTTGGTGAGCAGTGAGTTTTCCTACCATTAGGACCCCAAAATGTGTGAGGTGGTTGCACAAGCACACAGTTTCATTTTCATTGGACTCTGCATCCACTTGGCAGCCCGTGGGGTTCCAGCCACCATTGCCACCTGTGGAAATGAAACATGAGAAACTGCTGTCCAACAAACACATGTCAACCTCTCTTTTAGCAGATTTCTCACTTCATCTTGTGCAAATGCAGAAGTGCTTTCTCAAACCGAATGAGCCACCATTAAAAACAACCAGGAGAGAAGCAAGTGTCCAATTTCTTAGTTTCTGCAGAGCATCACCCCAGATGAGTGTCCCAGGAATGGACTGCTGAGCAGAAGCAATAGATGGAGATGTATAACAAAGGTAGGGAGGTTTTTGGTTAGTGAGTAAGACCTACTATGTGGATCAAGCATTAAGACACGCCTTAGTTTTACCCAATAATAAGATGGTTTCAGAACTCCCTTTTCCCCCACTGATGTGATGTCTACACCTGCCTGCCTCCCACTCATATATCCTTGGGCACATGAAAGCTTTTATGGCCCAGGAGCAGAGGGTCCCACCCTTCCTTTCTGCAGCATGTAATGCAGAAGGTCAGCGTGGGTAATCCCAACGACCCCTGGGGGCCTTACAAGTCAACTATTCCCAACTCACCCCGCCTGAAAAGGCCATTCTGAAAAATAAGTAGAAAGATTTTAGTTTTAAAAATTAACATGTTAAAAAGTAAAACTTGTTTATTTTTTTCTTTTTTTCCCCGCCACAATATGAGCTAGTTTTATGAAATAATTTATATTTTTGACTCTTTAAGACATTTTTTTCACAGCTCTTGACAAAATCCAGCATAATTTGCCCTGTAACTTCAAGACAATCAAACACTCAAATTCAAGACATTCTCTCAAAATACTGTGAAGATGTTCCAAAACCACTTAAAACTCTTCTCCACTCAAGCAACCACTGGGAATAGTTTCCTCTCTGTGTGTTTCTCCTTTAATGTGATTCTCAAGTTCAGCTTCCTAACTAGTTTCTGTGATTATTTGCTCATTTTTAACCTCCCGCATTCTCCTCACTTGCTCTGTCTGTATTTCCTGCTTTGAAGTACAAATTAGGGTGGTAAATTTTTTTTCTTGTATGACTCTGTGTACTAAACCTCTCCATCCAAAATCCTACAGCTCTATTTCATTGTAAAGAAGAGTAACATTTCAGTAGTGACCTCTAAAACAGAAAGATCTGGAAAGTCATCACAGAGAACAACTTTGTGCAAAGGATTGAGAGCATGAGTAAAAGATCACACACAGGTTTGGCAGTAGCAATGAAGAATGTTCTAAAATGTTGCCTTATTAATGTGTGTCTTCATATGCAACCAAAAAAGCTTAAGATCTCTAACAGTCAAAATCTTACATTTATATAACCCAATTTTTTAAAAAGTGAGCAGTTAAAAGTATGGCTAAGAACCATTCATGTCTCTGAGTAGCATTATAATTTAACTTGCTCATACAGAGAGATCACTGAAAAACTGCAGATATGGGAAAAAAGTGGAAAAACTTAATAGAAAATTTCAAAATGTTAAAAACATTTGCATTAAAAACAAAATTTAAAAAGGAGTATTTAACATTTGCTGTTACAAGTAACTATACTAACCAGAAGAAATTATACACTTCATTGAATGGACTTTATTGAATGCTGTAAGGATTGATTTGGAAGCAAAATGGCCAATACTGTGGCCGATTTTAAAACTCAGATACATTTATTCCCCACATGAAAGAAATTACAGTATTTTTAAACTTACCATTTTTGTTCATATCCCAGAAGACACAGGTAGGTTTAGGATCTTCCTAAGAATAGATGTAAAAGTAGACTTTGTATACCTCTTCAGACATAAATCTCATCAACATTTACAACAGCTGTTGCAATGCATATATTTTCATTTAATCAGCAGAAGAATCCGTATCATTTCAACTGCTGAAAACTTGTCTAGAGTCAAATTAAGATTTTTTCCTGCTAGAAAGACAGATTTGTCCAAATTGCAAAATCTAGGGCACTGCTTCTATGTACTGTTCAATGGTTCCTTTTGCACATCCTCAGAACAATGAAGCTGTCTTCTGTCCCTGAAGTCAGCCATGAAAATGATGTCTTTATAGAATCTAAATACTTTTTACTGTTTATTCCTTAGGCCTTCTCCTTGAATCCTCTACGTAAGGCCTTGAAAATGTGCAAATGCCTGCTGAACCCAAGTGGAGGTTGTTTTGCCTCACCTTAAAATATTCATTGTAATGCAATGCAAGAGAAAGTTAATTGAGCTGTGAAGATTACAAACCAGGTTCTCATTATGTACATAATTTACTTAGGTATTGCATTTTAATATTTTCTGTAACGTCTCTAGTGCTACTGCATCTTTTGGATTAGATACTGAGAAGAGACTCAAGCTCACACATTTTCTAACTGAAGCAGGATGTGCCAAAAGGTTGCATTTGGTCTGTATTTCCCTAAATTTATTGTAGTCATCTTTTATTAATGTGTTTCTGTCCATTTCTCTGCTGAAAACCACATAACAACAAAATAATTCTGGGAACTACTAACAAAGCGATTAATGTTTGGTCAAAGAATTTAAGTAATTATGAAATTCCAGTGTAATAAATCATGTCCCTGGTCATGAATATGGTCATGAACAAAGGTTTCACCTACAGTTATTGGCACAGAAATGAGGGGCAGAATCAATAGTCTTTCAGATAAATGTTAGATCATGAATGGAGTATGAATGCATGAGGATGGGAGAGATTATTTGTTTCTACTTTTTGCTTACTTGCTTTTGTTCTAGACTTCTTAATTGTGACTTGAGTTTGTTCTTACTCAAATATATAGTCTTTATCCATATAAATCAGACTACACGCTTAGCCTTTACCATATATAATCTGCTTTCCTCTTCCTCTGAATAATTAGTCTTGTTTTACCTGAATTTTGGTATGCTTGATTGTAACCTTCACATAATCCTGAAGATCCTGAATGGTTAAGTTTCCAATACTGCATGCCACCACAAAACTGGTCAAATTGGCAGGATTTTCTGCATCCTTCAAAAGATTAAGTAAAATATAATAAATGCTTACACGGCACATAACATAAAAGCCATAGTACACAGTTTCATTTTGCAGTGTACCAGAATAAGTAAGTTGTCAGCATTTCTGTACTTTTGATCACACAATATAAGAACACTATGTTTATAAAATCAAATTATGGGTTAGCCTCATGGAAGCTTCCCTATTTTCCTTGTAGTCATAAATATACACAGGCACAATTATAGGGAAAGGTTAGAAGGCAAACAAAATTATAATGCAAACAATGTAGCAGATAACAACCCATGATATGATTAGCTCATTTCCCTAAACAAGCATGAACGAGCTCTCTTATCTTATTGTTGACACTGTCCTTTAGTAAATGCAAAGTTTTTAGAGAATAAACCTTTTTCTGCATGTAGTTGTTAAATCACCCTCGATCTTAAAATGAATGACTATGAAGTAGTAAACAAATTCAAAGCAATGTTATATACCGAAGGAGATAGCATTTTCTGTAAGCTCTTATTTGATAGGGATTTAAATAGAATTCTGACATTATCACTGACCAATAGGATTTTTAACCTGCAGCTGACAATTTTCCAGAAGAGAAGTTTCCCTTGGAAACTAATTATTTATTAAAATGGAAGTGCATTGGAAAGGCTGTTTTCTTTTGATAGGCTTCCATTGAAACCTGCATATTTAGATACCTGGTTGGGAAGCTTGGTCACTGCCTGTGGCATATCTTAGGCCAAATTAAGTCTATTGCCACTCACTTTCCCTCCCAAAATCTACTCTGCCAAACTTCTGAACTCTCAATTCCTTCCATTTAGGGGTTTTGTTAACTTCACAAGATGTCAGGTATCAGCACAGCACTGGGCTCGTGAGATCCCGCCACGCATGACACAGTAGCTTCAGTGCACATTATCCTGAGAAAAATATTTTATTTTTTTAGAACCATAGCCAAGAATTTTCAGACACAGTATTTCAGATTATATTGGAGCTTTGTGGCAAAATTTCCTAAAACCTTAAAAATTGAAAGGAAGGAAAATGCAAATTTCTAGGCAGTTCGTGAGCATTCAGACACGAAAAAATCTCTTGGCTACCACCTAAATTTAAACATCTGACAAAGTCTATGAAAGTCCTTGGACATATTTCCACAGGTTGCAGCGGATTCTGTCTGTAGCAGATGAGAAAAACTAGACACAGTTGATCTATTTAGAGAAGGCAACTTACTATATTCTTACTTACCCTTACAAGGTCATAGAAATAACGTGTGCATTAAAATAAAATAGAGATAACTACTTATTTAGCCATAAGGCTGTGCTCAGCCTAAGTTCAACAGTTCAGGCATAGATGTGTGGCACTGAACACACTTGCCTTTGGTGAAGTGAATCCCACCCTGAACAGCTTTTATGTAGTCCCCTAAGTAATGGAACCATCTTTAATGAATTACAAGATAAAACTTACTAGAATTCTCTCAGTTGCAATAAAAAAATCCACCACCACCAATGCTGCAAAGGATGTTTCACTGTTATGTTGAATACTTTTAAGGAATACAGCTAATAGCTTTCAGATATTTGTAATTGCAAGTGGAAGAAATATGAAATGCAATAAAAATTAAATACTCTTATACTAAAGGATAAAGTTACTTGGTTTGAGATGGCATGTGAATCTGTTTATTTGTCAGACTTATTTTAATCCCCCTTTTGATAAACTTCCTCTATTTTTAGACTTACTAAAATTGTGAGGATTGCACGTTTTTAATTCATTGTGCTAAACACATCACCCATGAAGAGTTTGAAAAACACACAAAAAATGAAAGGCATTTTAGCTGCAAATTCACGTGCCATTCTTATGGTTTTTGTTTTTCAATGGCTTATTAAGTACCACTTAGAAATGTATTCTAGCACCATTAAGGGACACGTTCTGACTTCATATGATTTTATGCCATTATGACCAGCCTCCATCTGTGTTCTTCTGGGATTTTTTTTATTAAAGATATCCATCCTATTTTTCTCAAAAGCAGGCTTAAAATGAATACAATTTAAAATAAAGATACTTTGGGGTGTATTTCAGAAGGCAACTGTGGGTCATGGACATTTTCTTGCCTAGATTATCTGAAGAATCTGGATACACTGCCAATAAAAACGATAATATAGGGACAATACAATACTAAGGAGTTTTGCGGATGCACAAGAGCCAAAGGTCACTTGAAATACTGATGGGAAAACAAACTCGAGTCTTCTGAGACACGTTCTACAGTTCACCATGAAACAATGTTTCCTTCTTAATTAACTTTCTTTTTTCCCCCCCAGATAAGTATGGTTTTGGTTTTCTTCTTCCAAGCTGCAAACTCTTCCTAATATTTTTGGCACCTACCATGCAGGCACTATTTACAATTACCATTTGATAAGACCCAAAAAATAAAAAAAACAACTTTACCTGAGCATGTCTAGGTTTCAGGCACAAGCATTGTTATCCTTATTCCTATTGAAATATGGTGTGCTTATGAGAACACAGGTATGAAAAGAATAGTGTGTATATAGAAACAAATGTTCTCTGGCTGCTAACCATCAGCCCAGGGTTTCCAACTGAATATAAAGCAGTCAGCTCGATATGACTGCTAACCAGCTCTTATAGGGAAAAGAGAGTACTTGGCAGTGTTATATGCCAAATTCCCTCCTGATAGAAAAGAACCTGGCTCCACTGAACACCAAAGACTTATATTAATGCATTTTAACAGAAGTTATGCCCGTTAAGAGGCCTTGCTGTTTTCCTCTGAATTTAAGCAGCTGGGATACAGTTTTCCATAGATTACCCCGAGAAAAGGTTTATTTCACATGTAACAGGAATTTGCAGTTAAACCACTGACTTCAACTCAACTTGGGCACTTCAACTATTTTTCTACTCTGAACATTAGGCTGTCTTTACTGCCCACATTTGCTGTCGTCTTTAATTCCTGTAACTCATGAAATACTGTGAAATGATTACACTACAGGAAAATTTTAGCAGCTGGCTTTGACTCACTCTATCTGAAATGACTTCAAGCACATTAATGTTTACCTGAAAAAGACCATTTTTATTGAAGAAAGTAAACTGAGCCCTGGATATAACTTCAAACTCATCTTGACTTAAATTCTTCAGTAAACTTGGTGGCAGAACAACAGAAGCAAAGGCACTTGTCTGATCCTTGTCAAAATCTATCTGTTAAATAAAAACAACAAAAGAACATGTTCAAACAACAAACAAACCATCTGTTGTCCACAACTGGGTTCACACTCTTTCACAGAAATATCTAGATATGGGACTAGAACCAATCAACACTAAAATGACTTGTGTCTACGTAAGAGTTGATGTAATAAATAAATTTTAAAGGCTGGGGAGGTTTTCCACCTTTCCAGCATGAGATCAGCTCTCTGCTACTAAAAGGTATTAGATAAAACGAACAAAGAAACAAACTCCTCCACTGCTGTAATGATGATTTGGAAATAATGAGATGGCAATTACGATGGTCATAATCATTTTCAGTAGCATTTGAGATACTTTTCCTCATAGCAAGCGACGTTGAGTACTAAAAAATATGCTCTGAATCTTTCTTTCTTAAATTGCTTTAGTTGGTTTGATCTGCACATCTGGAATAATTCTCTTATGAGCTTTTATAGTTTCTCTGTTACAGAAAGGAGATTTAAAAATTGTTAGTGTCACTTCTCAATATTTATTGTGCTATGTAGCACAAAAAAGGACACTTTCTGACATCATATAAATTTAATCCATACTGGCAATCTATCAGACCTCTAAAAGCCCTCGGCAGCCCAGGGATTTGACAAGTGAGGAGGAAATAAAAGAGGATGCAACCCTGCATTTTATTAGCAATTCTATGACAGATCACTTTCCCACCATGGCCTACCCAAGGTGTGCCACCACATCCCTTGAAAGAAGGGGAGCAAGCCAGCTCACAGTGGCTCTGTAGTAAAAGCATTTAAGAATTTTACTGTGAGATATGGAAACTCCCACTACCGACTTCCCCAGAGGCATCCTGGTCATGTATTTATGCCTCTCATGGACAATTGTATAATTCTAAAAGCACCATTAGCTATAGAAAGTTAGAAGTCATAGGCTACTGACAGATTATTCACCCTTGGAAATCAGTAAGAAGCAGATCATAGATACCTCCTGACAGGGATAAAAGTAGTTCAAAACCAGGTTTTCAGAGGATAATTCTGCCACAGTAAACAGAAAGTATGTATGTGATAAAGAAGTCCCATTAGGCATTGTCTGCAAATAGAGTGGAAGAGGCTTTTCCAAAGAAGCATGGATATATTACAGGAACAATTTAATAATATGAATCACCAAAACCTTAGTCAAAGGTTTGGCAAGAAACGTACAGAGTGGACTGAAATAGAATCTTTCCAAATTACCATGGATAAATTTCCTTGGTATCTACTTTAAGAAAAAAATACCAAAAAAAATCTGGAAACATTCTGACATACAGCTTGAAGAGTTTAATGTTCCCTGATGAGCCTAGGATAGATCATCTCATCACTAGTGAAAAACCTGGGCTTTCACAAGGGAATCTCCCTTCAGCAGGGTTAGCAAGTATTTTTCTGACAGGCATGGAAAATATAAACAGTGACCACAGCTGCTGCAACTTTTCTGGTAGGAAGGATGCTAAGAATTCTCAATCAGCTGTTGGAAATATGAAAGTCTGAGAAGAAGCTCATGTTCCAATAGGAACACTATAAATAATTTGACGGAGTTTGGATTTTATGATTATTTAGACAGTGCTGTAATAAATGATTCCAGGACGAGAAAATTCCTGGATGTCCTCAAGCCACAGATGGTAATTCCTGTTATACGTGTGATCATCCAAAACCTGGCTTTAGAATTTTTCCTTTCCTCTTTCCATAAATAAAGGATGAAACCTGCAGGAGAAACATTCCTTTGATAACAAAGAACTATTCAGCTTCACAAACAGCTATTGAGCTTCATTAATATGAGAGCTACACAAAAGTAGATTTACAATCAACAAAATTTTTTGATAAAATTGATTCAAAGAAATTTTAGCTAAAATAGCTAGGAATATAAATATGTGGAAACTCAAGTACATTAAATCTATTTTTATCTATTTAAACAAGAATTTGGGTTTTGATCCAAAGCCTATATACGTGCACAAGTCCTGAAGCCTATATTACTACTACTTTTTCTATAAAGTAGACTTTTGTCTGTCTTCATTATTGTTTTGATTTTTACAGTATATAGTATCTTATAAAATGATCAGACATTTATTAGGATTGTTGTGTTGCCAGTTTGCAGTGGGAATTAATTTGTTTCTATACGATTCTTATACTCTAGTGATTAATCTTTAACTGTTTTTATAACGCCATGTTTTGTTGAATTCAGTTTTAGTTCCTCTGGCCCAAATGACAGCAAATTTTTTTCTTTTTCTGTGTAATATTTTCTGTGTGTTTCTCCAAGTAAGACTCACTGTACTTGAATGGTTAAACACCCAGGAAACTGTGATTACTTTACCTCTGTGACAGACTTCATCTTTAACTGAAACAAAAATAAATTGCACTGCATTTTTAAAAGCATTTAGGTGCCATAAGATGCAGACTGCCATGTAGTGAAATTTATAAATTCTTGGCACCTCATCACTCCTGATTTCAAAAGAACCTTTGGAAAATCCTATAGGTGCTTATGTGCATCTCAAATGGTATTTCAAACTTTAGGATGTCTGTTTTTTCTATTTGTGGGAAAAAACGGAAGAAAAAATATTTTTGAGGTGATGATAAATATCTTAACTATAGTATCCTGTCTAGATACTGTAGCACTGGAGACCTTCCTAAATTTTGTGTGATCTCTGTTCATTTTATTTTTAATGTCCAGGCTGGTCAAGCTCCACCTGAAAGACTTGAACTGCCTCAAACATCCTAAATGATACAAACCAATCAACCTGTGTGTGGACAACTGGAACAGACTTAGGTCTCTTTTAGCCATAAATGTTTAAACTATGCTGGAAGGTTGAAGAACTACTGTATCTGCAGAAATCTCTATGTAGATACCTATATCTAGGTATCTTATTTTAAAGCTGAAAGACATCAATAGATTTGTTAGATATTGTACAATGGTCAGTACCGCAGATTGTTAAAAGTTATTTTCCTTTTTCACTAGTAAAAATACCCCACAAAACTAAAAAAGGGTCAAGTGTGTTCTGGATTTATAAACAAATTACTTTTTATCTGCATGGAATGTGAGTTTATCTTTGTTTCCTGTCACTCAAGGAAATACTACATTAAGCTGTTATCTGTTTGGATGATTGCAGGAAAAAGGAAATAGAAAGTAGGGGGAGAATTGGGAGTTGTAAGTGGATTTATAGGAACCACAGTAAACACACTTGGAACAACAGGCACATTTCATGTTCAAATACAACTGCTTGTTCTGTACCTGGAAATCAGATGCATTATTCTGTGGACTGACACTGAAAGAACCACCTTTGAATGAAGTTGAATTTATAGAAGACACTCCAAGTGCGAGATTTCGTGTTGAAATACTCATGGATGGTCCAGCAAAATGGATCTTTAAAGCCAAGGCATCAATAGTTTTTAGAGCTCTAAAAACAGAAATAAAAATTATTCTGAAAACTGAATACAGAAAAAAACCCTACCTATGCTCTGCACGCTCCCCACATCACAAGATGATCCTCTTGCTACAGACTGTGTTTCTGTCACCCATCTGTGTATTCACAAGGAGACTGTTAGACTGTAAATTTATGCATCTCTCTTGAAAACAAAAGCTTTTGACCGACAGAAACTGTCTGACTATATGTCACTGGTCCTGAAATAATTTTCCAACAATACTTAAATCTATGCTGTGTCATGTATCAGAAGACTTCTTTTCCATCCAAATACTTTGTCTTTGTCATGCACAACAAAAGAAGAAATATTTGTGTATCTAATTTGGAAAATTCTTTTCAATGGAAATCAGAAAAGTTTGATTTTCTGGTTTGTCTATACACAGAAGGATGAACCCTTACAGCCTTGCAGGTTGCTCTCAAAAGCTTTTCTCAAACACAGAAATACTTACTCTGAAGATGAGGCTGCCAATACACTGTCTGAACTGGTTAGAATATTGGAAAAAATTGTCACCACGGTAGAACCCAGAGATTCATCAATTTCTTCATCATTCACAATTTTTTTGAGCTTCTGCACAACGTCATTTACTTTGTCTGAGGTCAGCTGCTGCCCCTCGCCAGTGAGATTCAGAAGCTGATTGGCAATATCTGCTGCATTTTCTGTGAGCATACAGAATCAAGCAGAAAGAGAAAATAATGCACTACAATCCTGAAGTAATCCAGAAACACAAATGTTTATTATCACTGTTGGAAGCTAGCATATGTTCTATGGTACTTGTAATGAACATGGGATTTTATAATTTTGTCAAATTTGCAATTTTTAAAAAAAGTATATAGAACCTGCTGATTGTATGCTGTCCTCATTGGCTGTGACTTTCTTTCCTTTGTTTTGATTTGAGTTTGTAAATCAGAACTATTATAGAAAGGGGTGATTGAATGAAAAAGACGAATAAAATGCATATTATCTCTCTTTTTTTCTCCTAATTCTATCCTTTCTTTTTCACTGGGAAAAAGTTCCACTCTTGAAGTGAAACAACTGCATTTCAAAGTCTTTATTATTGAAAAAGTAATCACTCCTTTAAGCTTTCCGAAGAAAGTCTGATCCCCTTGCAAATGTTTCAGTTCTTTCAGAGGATGGTACTCTTACTTGTCAGAGGGCTGGCAAGCACAACACACAAGCAAATTTCATGAGAAGAATCTCCTTAGAAAGGAAAGTTTGATAGTGTGTCCAATGGCAAAACATGTTAAACTGTAACTTCAAAGCCACCTGGACAGAAAACTAATAAAAACACTAGCCTTTTACAACATCAAAATATTTGAGATTTATTGGAATTTGCAAATAACATTTTGAAAGATTCTTTAGTCTGCAACTGGCTGTTAGTTGTTTTTTATAACACAGTTTACGGTCTACAGTCTAATACTGTAGAATGTTCATTTTACATGACATGACGTTTTCATATAATCTGACTTCAAGTACTCAGTCGATTAAGTTAGGTAGCCAGGCTCCCTAGGACACCTCTATCAACAGAAGGAAAAAAAAAAAGAGGCTTCTCCAACAAAGCAATTCAGAGCAAGAGCTTATTTTAGGTATTCCAAAATACATGAGAGTGTATAATTCTTTTCAACTGACTGAAGAGTCATTTAATTCAGTAACTGGTATCCAGAGCTTTTAATGGGTGAACTGAATTGAACTTGGGTGCACTTCCCCAGAGTTTAATTATTTACTTTGTGCTGATTTTTTTTAGAGAGACTTTTAAACAACTTAGCATAAAGAGAAAAGATATCCTTCCAAAGACCAACATTAATATACCCACCTGTGCAATTTCTAAGATCAGGCTGACCCCAGTATGATGTATAATTCTGCAGCCCCAAGTAGCTAAGGAGGAAAAATGGCAACATTCACATGAAATATAGTAACAAAATTACATAAATATTTCATAATTCTTATGCAGGTCTCACAGTGGTCCACTCTTCTCAATTCACAATATACCTAGCAACACGGCTCCTAGTGAAACACATTGACATGTATTCTTGACAGTGGAAATTATACGATTGATTAAATGATAGCGCTGAGAGAAACCCCAGTTCTTCAGTGGAAATTCTCGCCTTGTATTTCAGGAAAGACCCAAATATTGACACAAACTATTATGCCCCTATTATGGCCTAGTCAGAGGCTGTTTTTATAATTTCTCCTTGATATAAATGGCTTTGATCTAGTCAATAGCAAGACATGAAAACATGTCTCATGAAAACATGCACAGGAGCCATGTGAAGGCATAAATTTATTTCACCAGTGAAAACTAGGGTAGGTCACTACCAGATCCAGGTCCAAAGTAAGGGGCAGATATAAAGATTCCTTTTTTTTTTTAAAGCCTTACCATAGCAAAATAGAGAATCAGAGAATGGGTCAGGTTGGAAGGGACCACAGTGGGTCATCTGGTCCAACCTCCCTGCTCAAGCAGGGCTATCCCAGAGCACATAGCACAGCATTGAGTCCAGACAGTTCTTGAGTAAATCCAGTGAGGGAGACTCCACAACCTCTCTGGGCAGTCTGTTCTGGTGCTTGGTAACCCACACAGTAAATAAGATCTTCCTCACATTCAGGTGGAACTTTCTGTGCATCAGTTTCTGCTCACTGCCCCTTGTCCTCTTGCTTGGCCCTATTGAGAGGAGCCTCAATCCTCTTGACACCCTCCCTTCAGATACTCATGGACATTGATGCGGTCCCCTCAGTTGTCACTTCTCAAGGCTGAACAGGCCCAGCTCCCTGAGCCTTTCCTCATAAGAGAGATGCTCCAATCCCTTAATCATATTTGTCACCCTGTAACAATGGCTCAAAAATTAAACACAGTTTTGCCTCAGTTTTTTTTAAAGACAATCATTGTCACAGCATGGAAAAAGGCAGGATGGTAAATGGGAAAAATTTATCCCTTTACTCAGCACATGACAAAATAACATTATTCCTCAGCTGATCACATTTATTTTAACAGCACAGGTAATCACCTACTGTGGAATGCAGATGACTAGAAGAGATTGTTAGAAGAGTTTCCTCTGCTCTTAAACACATCCCACCAGTGTTCTGTATTGGCAAAAGCTAGTGGAGGCAGAGGCAAGGAAGGCACAGCACAGGGCAGAACACAGTAATTTATTTTTTTTAGGAGAAGTGCTGTACACAGACAATCAATGGTATAGGGTAGACTACAAATGAGTAATAAAGATAAGCAATACTGGGACAGCAAAGGCCAGAAACCTTAATTTTTAATGATTCTGAAGCTCTGACATAAAAACAATCTGATTTCTTCACTACTCACTCTACAACAAAAGTTGGTCAGTCAGAATCAGTTCTTGTACAAGATTAGGAGGCCGAGGAAGTGAGTTATTTAAATATAATACGGGTTGCTTTCCTGTTTGGCACTGGACCTCAAAGCTGATTCATATCCATGTTGCCATAGTGTTTTCAAAAAGTAAAAGATCAGGTCCTCTTAGATCATGATCCAGATGCAATGTGGGCGGATAAGACTAATATATTGCACTTAATGGTAATCATCCTAACTACTGAAGGAATTAACTAATATTGCATCATCATAACCATATTTAAGGCACTCAAAGCCATAATGTTTTGTTAATACATAAAGAGAAGTAATAATATTCCCATTTTACAAATGGGAAGTAGACCTACAGAGTCAAAGTCTTTGTAGATGTTTGCAAAAAAAGCCTACACTAGGGAAAATTTCTTAAACCTTAAAGACACAAGTTCAAATTTTTAAGCATAGGATTATCCCCACCTTCAGTTATGACTAACTACTGGCAGAATATTTGTTTCACAATTTCTTTTACTTTTCCCCTGATGAAATGAGGTGTTTTGGGTTAAACTAAATACACATTTCCTCTTCATAGAATTTTATTCTAATTCTTGCACAAGTCAGATAGTAGTGGTGGAGTGGTAGCAAATGTGAAGCTTTGGGTACAGTAACACAAAGGTCACAGCCAAGTGCACGGTCCTGCGTGTGGGTCAGGGCAATCACAAGCACAAAGAGAGGCTGGGAGGAGAATGGATTGAAAGCAGCCCTGAAGAGAAGGACTCAGGGATGTTGGTTGAAGACAAGCTTAATAAGACTGGGCAATATGTGCTTGCAGCCCAGAAAGCCAACCATATCCTGGGCTGCATCAAAAGTAGCATGGCCACCAGGTTGAGGGCAGTGATTCTGACACCTTAGTCTGCTCTCATGGGATCTCAGCTGGAGAACTGCATCCAGCTCTGAGGCCCTCAACATAAGAAAAATGTGGACCTGTTGGAGCAAGTCCAGAGGAGGCCCACGAAGATGATCAGAGGGCTGGAGCACCTCTCCTAAAAAGAAACTGAGAGATCTGGGGTTGTTCAGCTTGGAGAAGAGAAGGCTCTGGGGAACTTCCAGCAAGTAAAGGCAGCTGCAAGAGATCTGGACAGGGACTTTTTACGAGGGCATGTAGTGACAGTACAATGGCTAATGGTTTTAAACTGAAAGAGATTAGATTTCAGTTAGAAATTAGGAATAATTTTTTTTACTTTGAGGGTTGTGAGGCACTGGCACAAGTTGTCCAGAGACGCTGTGGATGCCCCATCCTTGGAAGTGTTCCAGGCCTGGATGGATGGGACTCTGACCAGCTTGGTCTAGTGGAAGGTGCCCCTGTCCATGGCAGTGGCATTTGGAACTAGATGATCTTTAGGGTCCCTTTCAACCCAAACCATTCTATGATTCTATGACTTGAATAAAATAGTTTCATTCTGTAAGAAGGTGCTATTTTTATAGTCAGGTTCAACATGTATTAATTGTGGGCCCCAATATGCCCTACAGAAGTGGTAGATTATTTTTTTTTCTTATCAATGAAATACATACTATTACTGCACCCACCTAATCTCTCACGGTATAGAAAGCATCTTCCTGAAATACAATACCAGCCAATGGCAACCATTATATATACCTAAATAATAACTACATATAACCAGAAATTTGCATCTGAAACAACCCAGCTTCTCAGATATTTGAACACCTACCAGGTTCTTGATGCAGTCTGAACTGAGCTCCCATGGCAAAATGTGATGTTGGTCACAGTAGGCCTGGTATCTGGCCAAAAATAATTTGGAGGGTTTTCTTCAGCTAAACATTTTTCTGTAAAAATGAGTATATCAGTGTTAACAGTAAATTTCTTCACCTAATCATCTTCCATTTCTTGTCCTCAGCTCATCAACCAGTCTATAGTACAAAATTGTCTTCAAATGAAATGCTTGGTTGTTTGCAATAGTGGCAATAGAGAGGCGCACAACGGGGGAACACACATGATGCTGCTTCTCAAGGGAAAGAGCTGAACGTGCATGCTGCATCCATCTGCACTCGACCAGCCTCCACCTCCTCCCTCCCGAAGGAAGGGCAATCTTTGGTAGAAGTTGGATGGGAAAATATGAGAGCTAAAAGAAGATTGATTAAGGGCAACAGCTGTCAGGAACACAAACAACATTGAGAAGGGGGGATGAGGGGCCTTGGAGGTCCAAAATGTCTCATTTTAGCTCTGGCTGTAAAGCATATTTCCTTATCCTGAGACCATCAGAGGAGCTGTCAGGACCTGTCCCAGCCACTTTGAACCAGACAGCAAGACACTGACTAAAGCAATCTGGACAATTTTGTGTTAAAAGTGGTATTTTGAGCATGGCTCTCTGAGATTAGTGGACCAACGAGGCTTATAGGGACAATTTAAAATCTGAAACAGTCATACTGTTTGGAAATGTGTGATTATTCTAACACAGAAGATGCTTACTTATGAACAAGCAAAAAAAAAAAAAAATTCGTTTTTTGTAACAAAACTGAACACTACTTACCCACTGGATCAACATCCACAGCATGAAGTTGATATCCTTCTTCCATGGTTCGATTATTACTTATGAGCTTCTGTCGGATGTCTTCCTCTTCTAAATTGATGTTGTTGGTAGCATTATAAACCAGAAGAGCCAAAGCACTAAAACTGCAAGGAAGATTATCCAAGTGTTTCAGTCAGAACAGCAGAGGCCAAATGTGTGGAAATAAAAATATCTGACAAACTCTGGTTTTATGAGTATGGAGCAGTGTCACCAAACAGTGTTGCTCATTATCTGTAAATTATTATTTTTGTATATATAGGACCACGACAAGAACATATGGTTGGGAAATTTCATCTTCTAGTTACCATTAAAGAAGCATCTCATTAAAAGAGCTAAGAAATGTTTTCAGAAGAGTTCAGAAGATGAAACCATGGAGTTGTGAGTTCTAAATGGGCCCTAATTAATTTTAAAAATCTGGTTCCTGATGGCTTAGGAACTTAAGAGCTGATTCACCCCACCTCACAAAACTTGTCAGGGTGGGACAAGTCATCCTCCAGAGGATCCACCTCTACACTGACAACAGAGAAAGACTAGGAGATTAACAAAGAACAGATGTGTAACACATAAATCTCTTAAGTTTTTTATGGAGTGAAAAACACCCTGACATACTTCTGAAGCTTTTAGTCATAATTAGGAAAGTCGAGTCCCTCAGATGAGTAACAGAAGTTTGAGCACTAATAGCTCTTCTGCATTGTAGCTGCCTGCTACTTTCTTGGGCACACGAAGCAGTTCAAAGTGCCCAAGCCTCTTTCCTGTGAACAAAATAAAACAGTCCCCACCCTTGTCCAAAAACATAGCTTTTCTGGAAGGGAAATCATGAACAGCAAACCAGTTCTAGCAGGACACGGGAAATAAGCCCAGAGTGGAAGGCCCAGAAATTTCCTCCTGGGACAAAAGGAAACACATGTTGGACATGAGAATATGTCGGTACCCAAGAGCATTGCTTGGCTCTGGCTAGTAGGAGGTAAGCCACTAAAGCATGGAACACTGGATGTCCATGGGAGCCAAAATGTGGAAAAAAGGAAAAAGCAAACCTGCTTTGAGCTGTCTTCATCCTAGCCTTGCCCTTGGATACCCATCAGCCTGAATAAAGACAGAGCTTTGGAGTGTGTGAGCTGTTCCTGGCAGCCTGGAGAGTGGTGGCACTGCCAGCACACATACAGTGAGAGGGCACACACCCATCAGGGGTGCTTTCACCTGTGGCCCCCCGTGCAAGAAAGCAATAGTGAGCTAAAGGGGCTTGTGATCTACAGGAAGAAGAGTAGCAGAAAAAAAATCTATAGGGGTTCTGAAGAGGGCTAGTAGGGTTTTCAGGTACTCCATAGACAGACCAGGACTTCAGTTAAAAAAAATCTTTCAGAAAGACATCCCCATGATGACAGCTCAGAACTGCACTTTCCATATGTGCCTAATTTTCTTGACATATTCACTGTTTTACTAGTAACATGTTGCTGGAGAAGAAAGATAAAAATGTGGCCACCTGCAGGCTTGGCTTTCTCTTTTCCCAGTGGATGTATTTTAGCAGAGAAATTCCAACTATCCCTGGCCAGGTGGCTCCTTCCCTGCTCCCAGAGATACTGAGTTCCTCCTAACATTCCTTTGGTCTCTGTGGAGTGTTTAACATGTATATGGCAAATAGCCTCAGTAGGGTGGATATGCATTAGCAGGCTTTTGCTGTATACCTCAGATATATTACAAGCACAAGTTTATTACGGCATTTATTTTTAGCAGAAGCATGGAAATTGCCTACAGGATTGCCAACTCCTTCAGCCCTCCAGTACTTCAGCCCCAGAGTCTCCTGGCAGTTAACCATCTTTCCTAAAAGATTCTGGCTTCATTCGTCTATTCCCTTTACTTCAGAAGAGGAAAACTTAATATAATGATGCCACTCCCTACCTCAGCACTCTGGCTGCAGAACAGACACTCTGAACAGCCACCGCTACTGCTTAGCTGCCTGTTTCAGGATTCCCAGCTAACCAAAATGATATTTAGTATCCATAACTGTGAGGAGGGATAACATCAACAAAATGGAAGGGATAATGATAGATGTGGTACAACCGGTTGCAGCGACATTGAAAAATTACAGAGAAAAGTATTGATTATGAAGCACTGATAAAAATAATCTCTTAAACCAATCTGTTGTTTTCTGAGAAACTCTTAGAGCACAAGTCATGTATACTGTATAATAAGAGCCTACTCCATATTATGATGAAAACAATTTCTACAAACTTTTCAGAATGACTCATGCTAGCTTCCCAGAGTAAATAAATACCTTTTAACTTGACAGCTGACGCAATATGAAGTTGAGTGCTTCCTTCCACTTTTGTCACACTCAGATCCCAGAAAGAAAACATTATAATGGTAAAGAGCAAATTCTCAATTTGGGAAACAGTAGGCCTGCACTCAAATGAATGGCAATGCTGCCATGCTCTGCTGGTGTCATCGGATTTGCTACACCCAATTTTAAATTTTTTATTGTGTGCCATATAAAGGCAGATAGATTATCACATCAGTAATCAGTTACAAATTACACATCATCTACAGTAACCTGTACTGCCAACATTACTACCATCGATATAATAAAAAAAATGGACTGTGGTGTAGGTAAACACGACAGGGATAAGTATGTTTCTCTTTTCTTTGACTGAAATTGTGACAACTGGAGCAAGCAGCAAAGCTGGGGAAGACCGGCGTCTATCCCACTTTGTCCTGGTCTGTTGAGCTAAGGTGGCTCAGAGAGAGGAATTTAGGAAGCTGCATCCTCATCAGAGGCACAGGAGGCGGTGGTGGAGCCTGCGCTGCCATGATGTGGCCCACAAAGCCAGCTTTCTTCTCCGGCAGCGTGACTCAGAGCTATTCCAGGACACTGTGCCTACACACGGGCTGTGGTCGCGCTGCTGCGCCGTGCGGGGAGCCCGAAGGAAGGATTAACAAACCACGCCAGCCCTGCAGCACTGACTATCTTGCACCTGAAGAGATGGGGTTCATAATTAGCAATGCACATTTCTCCTTTCTGTTGTACTAGACAGCCCGAACTAATACTGAATTACTGTTGTTGTCACAGTGTTTCACAAATCACTACTAATTTCTCTCATAGTTAATATTACTTGATTTAAAGAATATAAAGAACTGTTTTAAAATAATCTAAATACTCAGGGAATCTAAATTTCCACTAAAAAGCACTGGGAATTTCAGTGCTAACTACCCTGGCATATTTTAAATAGCTTTAAAATGTTAACATTAAATTCTTTACTAATCTTACTGTTATGTTGGCTCTGAAGATAAGCGGTGATGGGTGGCTATAACTGAAGACTGGCAGCACAGGTAGGCCCACAGAGTCACCTCTGAACAGTTTTAACTATTTCACATTAAATGGACAGGCAAAAAAAGAGCTGACTGTTCCATTAGTCACTAGTGAAGATGCAATGCAGAGAGCAGGCAAAATGTTAGAAAACACACAGAATAAGACAGAAATAAGTATGAAAGCAGAGGGGAACTAAAAGCATTCCACAAAAGCATCTGAGTTGTGAATAATCTTTTACTTGGGGTGATTTTGACTGCAATACATTAAATGTTCAGAACAGAGAGCAAAAAAATATGACTTGACATAATAGACACATTCAAAGAAATGTCAAGGATGAAGAGCTTCCTTTCCCTGGAGAAGGTGATGCCATAGTTAGAATATAAAATCTGAGACTTCATGACACAAAACTAAAAATTGCAGCTACCTTTTGGACTACTAAAAATAAAAGCATCCTAAGTCTTCCTTTTAAGTTAATGACCGTTGTAGCAGAACCATTTTGCAAGCACCATGGTCACGCCTCATGCCTGTGCTTGTGTCTCTGGGTCTTGCTCCTCACAGATCTGGTGTGGGAATATAATCAACTATAACTTTTCAACAGAAAGCACTTTTAATATGTGCTGATTTGGTATGAAGGCTATTCATTACTAGAGAATGCTGCAAAGACCCAAACCAGAAAGGACTGGAATCCCTCACATGGAACAGCTGGTCTTTGCTGAAATGAGTTTTTGGTTACACTTGCATTATGTTCTGGAAGAACGAAGAAAACCCTCATGCCCCATTCCTCAATACACTGCTTTTCTAAAAACGGCATCTAACAATGTCAGACCTCCATTAAATCTAGTTAAAGTCAGTGGAAAGACAAAGGAAGTCATTGGAAGCTGGAAAAGGGCAGGAAGCTTCAGCAGGAGACTAAGAAGGGATCATCCTTCAGTCACTCAAAAGGAAGCCCAAATTCTTCCATCTGTGATGGAGGCTTTCTTTACAGGTCATGGACACAAGATGCCAGCAGGGCACTGTGGAGAAACCTGAGGATTTTCACCTGGTGCTTATTTGCTTGGTTTTTCAAACAGAAATATTACACATAATGTACATGTTTTGCAGCATTTTAAAATTTTTCTCAGCCCTGGTAGAGGGTGTCCCTTACTACCTTCAGTAACACTGAAGTTGAAGTTGTGGGGAGTAGACGTGGGCCAGGTCCAAGTCCTTCCTAAAATCTCACTGGTAGAAACCCGGAAAATTTTTGAAACAGGAACAGACATCACAGATATGTTCATTTATAACAAGAACAGCATAATTATTTCATAACAAATAATTTGAAGTAATCTACAAAGAATGTAAAAAGCCTAATACTTTACTTAGGACTAGAAAAGCAAAATTATGCTGCTCTAGTGTTGCTAACTCTTGTCTAAAACTATTACACAATCTAATTAATGTTTTATCCAAGTGCATTAAACTTTCCATTAAGCAAAACAACACCCAAGAACACAGCATGCAGGAGCCTGAATATGCCTCACTGACACTGGTGGCAAAACTCCCACAGACTTCAAAAGAGCAGGACTAGGCATGGGTAGTTCTGATTTCCTGCTTTCCTCTCTATTTTCATTCCCAAGACAAGGGATTTCTGTTTAGATTTAGTAGTTTTTACACAGATGGCTACCATTGAGGTTTTTAATTTGGATGAGATGTTTAACAGTACTAACATTAATATTGTTTCCCATAATAGGAGCAACTGAAAACTGGAAATAGGCCAAAATTATGACAATGAAGCAGTGGAAGTCGGAACAAGCATAAACTTTTTGTATGTTAAGTGAAGAAAAATTCATAAATTAATTGGGGTCCGAATTCTCAGAATTGCTTGCAAAATAAGAGAAGAAAGGAGAAGCAAGGGAGCTGAACTCTTTATTAAAGACCAGTTCCCCTACTGTGAGGCAGCCCTATGTAGTCATCTGACAAAACCTAGGATCAGTAGGACTTTTCCGAGAAAAGCAGCAGCAGCAGTCACAGAAAGTTTTGACACAGATGCAGAGTCATAAAAGGCAAAGAATTAATGAAACAAACACATTTATAGTTTATCCACAAAATTGGCTCACTTGGATAAAATCCCCAAATTGGTTTTGCTTTCAAAGGTTTGTGCAAAAATAATGAGGGACAAAGAAAGAGCTATATCCATAGCCCATGCTGAACTGTCTATTTTGAACAGCTGCCCTCTCATTAAGAGGTGGAAACAGTACAACCAGAGAAAAAATTGAATACAGACATTAAGTCAAATATAGCTGTGATAAAATTCTGTCTATTAAAGTAGTTAATAATCTACCAAAGTATTAGCTTGATATATCCTGCTGTCATCCAGAGATGTCACAGTATTAAAGGTGCTGATAATAATATGTACTTTTGGACTTGGCACTCTGTCTCTCATCACTGGATACATAAACGCTTAATAAGCACAGTGTACTTTGGATTTCTGCAGCTCACAGAACACAGCAGTGAAGGAGCAACAATCCACTTCAATAATTTTGTTTTGTTTTGCACTTCTCCAGAATGCAGTACAGTTGAAAATATTCTTTTGGAAAACACCTATTTTTAATGTGACAAAAAAAGCCAGCTTCCTACCTCCTACTTCCAGCTTCTATTTCTTCTCTGAATCGTTCTCTCTAACAATTCTTCCTCTTTCACATGAAAGGAGAGTAGGAGGGGAGAGTGGCAGCTGAAGTTCCTTGGTGAGGTAGCAGTGTGGTAAATAAAGGTGAAGCAAAGCAAAATGCATAGAACAGGCTGGGGGATGTTGTTTCGTTGGTTTGGGGGGTTTTTTAACTGCTCTATAAAATACTAATCCAAAAGGAAAGCAAAAAAATGTGATCTGAATGACAAGAATATGAATTAATGTAGAGAGCGGAAAAACCTTCTCAAAGAGCAATTTTAAGAATTATTATACTGCCTTGGAAATAAGAAGGCTGTGATCTTGTGGAAAATTCAGAAAAGAGAAATAAGGCTTAGTGAGTTAAGAGATAAGACTAATATGTTCATTTCTGTAAAAGATAAAGTTAAGGCCATGATACTTCTGTTAGGTCTTAAATTTTAACTGTGGAATGAATTTCTGTTCAGATGAACATGAAGGTAAATAGAATAAGAAGTACTTAAAAACTAAGGGAAATAGTAGAATGCCTAAGACTGCAACAGACTTATCCATGACTATTCAAAATTAAGAAATAAGAAAATATTCGGGCAACTATTCACAAAAATACTATATAGGAACATTTAACTAATTAGAACTGCATGAAATCACACTGTGAGCAAGTTACATATGAGAATTCAGCCATAACATTTCGGTGGCTCACCTGGGCAGTCAGGGATTACGATTACTTCCATCAGGTATTTAGAACTTCTAACCTCTAACCTGCTAATTTTTTATATTCTCAAATGTTACCCTAGTGTCTTGTAGGATTTCCTAAGAATCCTAACCAGGAAAAATCCAAGGAAAGTCTAACAAAGAAACTTGACAGCAATAATCCGGGAACAATAGGAAAAAGGGTTTGCTTTATGGATCTTCAGAAATTCAACAGATTTCTTCCCCACAAAATTCAGAAACAGATGTGTGAACCTCAAAGAACTAAAGAACTGGTGACTAAACCCAGGAACACTGAAGACTACTGGGAAGCTGATCCTTTTTTGGTTTCAGAAGGAAGGGATGTACAAGCATAGATATATATGCAGAAAACCTAAGACATAAAGATACTTCAACCAATTTTTCTCAAAGGTTCCTTCTGTAAGAGGTAAATGATGCATGAAAATGTATTCAAGACGTGAGAGCTATATGACAAAATGCAGAAAATCATGTGTATATATTTCTATATATGTGTATGTACATATACAATGTGTAATAAGTGTAATTTTTGTTAGTCACGTATCGTGTAGCTCACTTTTAAATTTTTAATTATCCTTGCATTACCCCATCTGGGTTTCTAGGTTGGGCAGGATCTTGACTTGTCTTTTTTGTTTTGTTTTGTTTTCTAAGAAAACATTCACAGCATGACACTCCTGATTATCTGCAGCACATTAAAATTTGGTGTGACATGATCAGCATTTATACTGAATTATTCAGAATGACAAAAAAACGCAATTTGACCTTGACACAAAGTGCACTAGAGCCCGTGAGAAGGCTAGCCTCTCATTAGGCCAGGCGTCCCTTGAAAAATGACACATTATGATGAACATATAATTCCATTGCCTCTGAAATGACATATAATGAACAAAAGAAATTGAAATGGGGTTACTTCCCCATAAGAGTAATACATTATGAGAAGTAATTTAGTGGCATATACACTCTATGTCAAAAAGAGAGGGAAAGGAAAGGGAAGGGAAAGGGAAATTGCTAAAATAGTTTCTCCCTCTTCAACCTTTTTTTTTGAGTAGACTAGGGAGAAGAAAAAAAATCCAGAGGGCAGGATGGTGGGAAGGTTAGATGGGAAGAAATCAGGTGCTCAGTTGCTAGACTCAAAAAAGATACAGGAATAAGGATGGGGAAAGCTTTACATTCCTCAGCAGTCTTGGATTGTTGGTAAGACCCGAGTTATGGTCTCCACTTGAAAGGCCTTGCTGGCATAACTGTATCATTTAGAAGTGTGAAAAAAAACCCCTACCCACATCACTACACCCTACTGTAAATGTAGGTCAAGCAGCAAAATAGCCCATTCAGAGACTGGGCTTACAGTGCACCAGTCAAATGGTTTTGCCAATAAAAGCTGTCTTTCTGCTGTGGCTACGTGGGAAGGAGATATTACCTTTTTACAGATCTTTTCATGTCTAGGCAAACTCTGTTGAAAACTGGAAGCACCACTAATTACTTCCTGATGGTAAGTTGGGAATACTAGGCTATCTCTGATATTTAAAAGCCCAGCTTTTACTGCCGTTATCATGGCAGTTCTCGAGAGTCAGCAGTTAAAACTATTTTCTCACAGACTTTTGCCTACACTGTAAAAAGATACATCCCATCCCCAGTTATTGCCCCATCCTCACAAGACTAATTATGTTTTGGTTTCCTCTCCTTAATTTGGTCCTAAGATTCCCTTCCTCCCCAGACATCCCTCAGAAATCAGCCTGCTGCTTTCAAAGAAGCCCATGGAGGCCAGATTTTCAGCGGGGGTGACCCATCTAACTTTCTTTGGCTGCCTTTGAGGTCGTTCCAACTCCAGCGCCTCCAAGCCCAGCAGAAGTCAGGAAATGAGAGCATATGGTAAATAGTTTAACTCACACTCGTTCAGCTTTCAATTCTAGCATGATTTTTCAGTGTTTTCCATCTAGTAAGATGTCTATTAACTCAAAAGGCTCTGGTTCAAAAGAACAAATGCAGTGACAGTGGACAGATACCAAGGTACCAAAGCTTGTTGCTGAAGAAAGCTGGGTGTGTTGTACAACTTAAATATCCTGTATCTATTCAGTTTTGTGACAGATGAAACCTGAGCTCTGAAAAAATGATCTGCTAAGGTTTAAAGCTCAATAGGTTTAAACCAAAACAAACATGATAACCAGTATCAGGCTTCTAAGCACATTCAGAACGCTGAGCTTGCCAGCAGTCATATACTTACAGGCTTGCAGCATATGCCAAATAATAGGCAATGAATCCAATAATAGACAATAAAGCCTGTTGTAAAGCCACTTGCAATAGCAGCTGTTGGCTCTATTGAGAAAATGTCTTTCAAAATATTACCTTTTAATACTTCTTTTTTGTCTTGTTCCCTCTCTTACAGAGACAGGCTGGATGCTATGAAGGAAACAGACATTAATTAGGGTGGATTAATTCTCCAAAGGAATACAGAATAAATATCTTCATCCTTAATTTACCTGATATTGACCACATACACAGTGTAATTCCAGTTCTGGAAAGTACGGTTCAGCTGAAAAACAGGAAGACATTGATCACATGAATGGCGAGATGCTAATGGGGCTCTTTGTTGCTTAAGGCAGTGTTAGAATTTCACCCTTCTGCCCCTTGAGAAATCCCCTTCAGTTTTGCAAAGCAAAGAGAACACTCACTTTTCAGTGAGGTGATTGTTGTACAACTGGTAGTGAGACATGTGGCTTTTTTGTGGACAGAAGGAAATCTGTATAAGGCCATGACACAGTGAATAGGTGAGTGCACAGGATGCTGACCTTTTCCTTTTCTCCCTCTCTTCCACATCTTAAATTCTCAGATACACTTTGATTAGAATAGATTTACTGAAAAAGCTACCAGCTAAATTTTCACCTGAAAGTCTTCAAACTTACAATGATCTTTTTTTCAGACATTTGTACTCTTTTTTCTGAGTGTTTAACAGCTGCTCAGTTTTCCCCCGAGAGACACCTTTGCATACCCTGCTAGGGCTAAGTGACACCTTTCTAGATTCTTTGGCTCAGGCACCTATGTACTTTGCCTGGTTACTGCTGCTAAGGGAACAACCTTGGCAGGTGTGGATGACTGCAATTCTGGTTTGTAGATTAGTATATATATTCTGGTTTATAGATTCCTTAGCTTCTGATAGCTGAAATCTCCAGGTTTACTGAAAGAAAAATAAAGGATAGTTGCCATATTTCATGATATCATATTTTCATGTAAGTAGCTGGTATAAAGGTTTTACAAATTGTGTCAGTAGGACTATGTGAACTGTCAAAAAGGACAGAGAATATCTTTATTCAGACAGGAAGAACTTTCAGAGGCAAGAACTTCAAGAATCCCTCACCCAGAGAGGCGCTTATGTCTGCTAAAATGGACTGAAAAACCAGGGACTACTAGAAACCTCAGCAAGTGACCTACAGCAGAAACCTTCTGAAGTAGAGAACATTAGGATAAATTGGAAAAGTTTATTGCCTCACACAAATCAACACTGCCTGGTGTTTCTATGATTTCTGCCACAATATAACTTCAAAATCATATTAGCACTTGGGGAGAAAATTTTTGTCCTATATAGTGATGTTGGAACTCAGACATGTACCTCTTTTGGTGGACAATTCTGATTTCTCCATACTTTCCAAAATCTCACCTACTATCTACATTTCTTTAGAAGCTAGCTAGTATAGTGCAGACATTTCAAAATTTTATCCACAGTGCTGAAGAGCCCCAGCTAGACCTGAATTCATTACTGCACAAATCAATAAAAGAAAGATATTTAAAGAACACATCTGAAGAGTTTTTTCGGTAGTCTCTTTTTTCTTTTGCAACTGATAACAGCCAGTTCGTATATGTAATCACACAGGAAAGAAAACTTAACTTACCCATTCTGCAACGATATCATGTACTTTCGACACCGAGTTGGGGTTGGAACTAGAGACAATTATAGATATCCTGTAGAATAGCCCACCTGTCCATTAGAACCAGGATTACAATGTTAGAAACGGAACAAATTTACCTTTTTTAATAATGATACTTTAGCTTCATGATTGATAAAAACATTGTGCTGAACCACAGATACAAGGCCACCTCACACTCTTGATGGCATCTAAAATCTGAAATAAATAAGCCCTGCAGGTTTGGGCCCATAGTCCTGTTGATTTTGACAAGAATTCCCTCCCCCTCCATATTTTCAGAGACACTTGAAATGGGACATGGAAAGTCACGGACAACATATATAAAAATAATGTTTTGCATATGCCTCTAATGTGGTGTGTAAAATCAAGATCATGAAAGTGTCATGAATCTAGAAAATTATTATAATTAATGAAGTCTGAAACGCAGATAAATTCTGCTCCTAGGCATATTGTTATAACTTTGTTATATATTCCAGAATTGAACCACTGCAGATTAGAGTTTAAATATTGTAAGAGCAGATAAAGCTCATCAATTAAAAGTAGCAAGGTAAGTGAGGACAGAATTAGGTGTGAGAAGGGATATAGAGCTCTTATTTCCAAAGTCCAGTCTTGCTCTCAGGCCCGGCAATGGCCAGACAGTAGAAGAACCCACATCAGCTTTACAAAACCGGCAGCTGAACAAACCATCTTTCAGTCACAAAATGTGTAACACTTGGCTTGGTGCAATTTTATATTCAGAAAACTGTTTTGAAATGGCACTGGGTAAATATAAATTCTATTTAAGCTCATGAGTGGGTAGGCAGCATTACAAGATTTCACATCTAATAAATAACATAAAATCATTTCAGAGTTATGCTGTGTGTTAAAAGACTGTACTTTTCACAAGCCAGTTTTTTTTTCATTAAGCTACTAAACATTCTGTAAGCTCCAGTTGGGTAAAATTTCCCAGGATGTGGGGGAGGTTTAAGAACTTCTGGACCAATTCATTTGCATGTATGTACATGCGTGGCATTGCTTGGTTTTGGGCTGTTACCAATGTCGTGGGTCTTGATCACAGCTACATGCATTTATATAATCTTCTGTAAATCTTACAGAGACACTACATAGGACAGAGCAGCACATGGCAATAATTATACAGAAATCCCTTTCTGTCTCTGAATGGAAAGGAACTGCTCTATCTTTCTGAATCTAAATAAAAGATCTTTTATTCTAAGTGGAGCAAATGTCATGATTTTACAACTTCATAGATAATTATTGTACAAGAGCTAGAAATAAAGACATCTGGGAAAAAATTTGAAGCCAGTATTTTCCAGTTTAAGTGTGCATACATTGGTTACTCTTCCTGAAGTGGTTGGAGCATTGTTCTTTCTTTACAATATGGAATATATTATATGAACATTGAAATTGGTATGACAATTCCTCTATGATAAAACACTAAAGAAGATGGTTTACTAGTTACCTTCTTTGGTAAGCTATGATTACATTTTTGAAATGAGCACAATGAACTTTGGTTTAATTTGTTGTCTTTTTTTCCTCTCTTAACTCAGGAGGCACACAAATTTGGTGCATAGTTTAATCTGAAAATGTACTTTAGTTTATTATTACTGTGTTAGTTTCAAACAAAAAAAGAGATTTAAAGCATTAAGTCTTTGGAAGTAGGAATTTGGACTTTGGGCAAGTTGAAAACACTTGCAAGACCTGGATGACCTTTATATGTATATATCTCTGTATAAACACATATTCAATTTTATATCTATAATGTACCTTTTATATGTGCCATACAGATACACACATACAGAAAGTGTGCATTATATATACTCTTACAAATTAATATATAATTATATATCTAATTATAACCTTGTTTAGATAATTATATATAGTGACAAAATCACCTTAAAATAGGATTATGCAAAGTATTTTAAAAATCATACACAGTAACTGCAAACTAGACAATAGCTTCAAGATCTCCACCAGATGGTGACCCAAAGCATGTTTTACTGAGGCAAAAAGAAAAAGAACAAGAACTAATCTAATTTTAAAATACTCTCAGGAGACTGCAGCAGCAGATAGTAAAAACTAAAAATTATTTATCCCTCTTCAAATTAAACAGTTGAAATCCCACCTCAAAATGCTGAATGAAAGAAAGGAAAAGGGTATAACATTGGTGAAAAGTAGCCAAAGACAATTTGAAAAAAAAAGAGGAAAAAATAGCCTGGAAAACAAATCTCCCTACACCCACCACCAACTACAAAAATAAAATGATCAATGAAATATGAGTATTTTTTAAAATTCTGTCAGGAAAATTATCCAAACATTTAGTTTTGAAAATTTTTTTCTTTCTGAAAGTGAAATCCTCAAAAATATGTCAATGAAAAACATTCATACACTCCCAAACAATAAAAGGGCATTAAATTACATAAAATACGTGGCAACCAGTATATTATCTTCACAGTCTCATGAGAGCTGTCTTAGAGAAGCACACAAATATTAGAAATCACACATAAATTAATTATCACTAAGATGTTACAAATTCCCTTCTACTGTAATTATATTATTATTCCAAAACATCTCCATATGCTAAATGGTCCTATATCTAAAGGACGAAAGACAGCTACTTCTACATTCAGTCTACAACTGAATATCTAATAGATAAGATGATCTGGGGTTTTTTTCTACATCTAACTTAATGGCTTGACATACTGTAGTGGACCTCAGGTCGACACAGGCAGCCCAGCTCAGTGAAGGAGTCACATAAACAAGGCAACAGGACTGCAGCAGAGCTAGTAAGATGATTCAGTGGTGGGTAAGAGGTGCTGTTTTGGCTTGTCCCAGATGGTAAATTGGCCAAGGAATAAACATGAGCTGAAAGTGATGACTCTTGATATGTCACAGAAGAAACTGGTGTTTGGGTCTGCATGAGAGAGTTACGGATGGCTGCTGCAGCTGTTGTCAGAGTGCCTGTCAACATGGTCTCTTTGTGCTGAATAAAAACTTCGCTGTTTGAAGATGGCAAAGGTACCACACCATTCATTATTGCAGCTCTTGATGACTCCAAAACAGAAGAGAGATTTTCAAAATGTCCATAATCAGTATTTTCAAAATCCAAGGCATTAGCACTAATGACGGACGTTACTTCTCTGTTCCTGCTAAGGGATCCATACACCTCCCCTTCTGAATTCCATTCAGAAAGCCTCAGGATGTTTGTTGATGTCAGAGCAGTGAAATCCATTACGTCTTCTACCAACCTGAGAGAGTATCTTGGACTGTCCACTTGATTTTCAATGGAGTTTTGTCCTAAAACAGTTAGGTAACTTCTTCGTGTTTCTATTGCTGGCAAGTTTAACTTTTCTACATCCCACTGAGGGAGCAGGCTTGGAGAAATTGTATCAAGATCGTTCTGAAAACTTTGTGGGAGTGGAGGTGTGGAATAGCTGTTAGGAGGTACGCTGACTCTGAATTTTGAGTCTGAGTGAAGAAGCTGCCTTAATTCCAAAGACATTGGAAGAAAGTCAGAACTCATTGAACTGATGTATTTTAAAAAAGCACCTGCATCTTTCTGAACTTTACTTCTTGGTTTACCAATGGTATTTGTTACAGCATCATCCTCCGGAAGATTTTGAGACTGTGGCATTCTGTGTGTCCTCGTACTGCTTATCAAACCCTTAACTATCCAAGTAACCTGAGTCCCAGGTGTACTGATCAAGAAAGGAGCTCGGCTATCCCTTGAAGAAGAAGGCTGGGTTCCTGAATGTGTTGGAAAGACAGACACAGGCTGATGCCTATCATTTAGAAAGGTCATGTCAGTTTGAGCACTTACTGTGTCAGTCTGAATTTGCATGTGCAAACTATCTGTGGAGTTTTCAAGTACCTGATCAAAAGGACTTACCCGTGCCCATACAGAGGATTGAGTGAAAGGTGCTTCCAGGGAAGGGAAAGGAAAATCAAAATAAAATTCACTGTTGGAAATCACAGTTAGGTTTGCTAAGTTCATTGTTGACTGCAATTGTGATATTGACCTAGCATTACTTTCTGAAATGTCTGGAATAAATGAACTAAAGATTTGTGTTTCCAAAGTTGATACATGACTAGAAAAGTTAATTTCTTCAGCTCTGTGACCTAATAATCTAATGGTAGATGTTTGTTCAGAGATACTGTCAGACTTAGCATATGAACTAATGGACAGCAATCTCTCTGTTGGGGAAGAAAGTAGTTTATTAAATGAGAGCCAGAAATTTTCTGATGGCTCCCCAGAAAACACTTGAGATGCTTCTTTCAAATGATGGGAAACAGTCCAGAAACTTGCTCTTAAAGAGGGGGAAATATCTACATATTTTGTTGGAAAATCCAAGTAATCTGAGTCCCAGGAGTCACCAACTGGATTCATGTTCTCTGGCTCTAATATGGAAAAAGCTGACTCTTCATTACTTTCATGAAATACATCTAAATTGTTCTTCAGTGCTCCATTTCTGAGGGTCTCACTTGGCTTTTGAAAATATAATGAATGCTGTAAATAATGAGACCAGTAATTTTTACTAGATATAAATATGCTGTCACTTTTCAAATCTGTGTCAGTCAACAGCTGTTGATAAACAGGCAGGGTTGTTACAACATGCTTAAATGCTGAGCTTGTCCAGCCTGGTTCTACCAGAAATGCTGAAAATGTTGATAGCTCTCTACTGTGTCCTTGGACTGAATTTGTCAGTTGGATGTCGGGCATAAATTTTGCATATGTTTTTTTCATGTTTTTAAAAAAACTTGTTGGTTTTGCCTGTAGAATCTCCACAGAGGTTAAATTTGTAATGCCTCCTGAGTGATGTTCCTTAATGTGCATAGGTTTTCTAAACTGAAATGCACTGTTTGCTGCCAGTGTAGAAAAAGTCTTCCTACCAGCATTGCCTTCTACCATTTCCACGTAAAAATTTTCATGTGCTAATTCTAGCAAATCTAACCTACTTTTTTGGAATGGTGAGTTCTCATCTGCAGATGATACAGACAAGCTAGAAAGAGAATGATGTCTGTCTTCCTGAATATCAGAGGTGATACGATGATGAAACACTGTCTCATTCCACCAGTTCACAGGCTCCAAGACATTGCTTGTATACATGAAATTGTTTGTGTCGCTGTTGGAAGATGAAATCCATGGAGTTTCTTTTTTGTGTTCATAAGCAGTGCTGCTGCTGCTGCTAATGGGAGAGCGGAACGCTGGCTCAGAGTCAGAACGACCGAGCCTACTTGCCAAAGCCCATGCTAGCTCTGCATTGGGATTTCTGCTGTGGAGAAGAGGAACTGCTGCCTTCACAGGAGGCTCTGTAACTGCATCTGCTGCATCAGAAGTACCACAGAATGGACTTCTAGAATAATTCAAAATACTTTCATCTGGCAACTGATTCAGTACAGTATAATCCAGGTTGATTCTTTCTGTAAAAGCAGACAGGGTTTTGTTGCTGGTCTCCTCAGAAGAAGCTGATGTGGACAAGGTTGGAAGGAACAAGCTGTATGGGTTTTTTCTCTCTGGGTTATCATTTCCTGAATTTTTACTGAAACGCAGAGGTCTTTGCTTCACTGGCCAAATAATTGGGGTTGAGATAATTCCTATTGTTTTGATCCCTTCTATCTTAGATTCTTGCTGCCGCTGTGGTTGTGAATGGGAAAATTCAGGTGAATTTCTCTTCACTCTGAAGATAATTGTAGCAGGAAGTCTGAATTCCTGCAGGTCTGTGTGTAGCAAGCCACATAGTTAATGGATTAAAGAAAACATATATAACTTAACTCTCTGTTGTTGCCTGTCTGTTCTCAGTCTAAAAATCAACTTACCAAGAGTGGAAAATGACGCCCATTAGCTGAGTGAAAGTTTAATTTGCTTCTACTGTAAGTGAATTTGTCTTATTTTCACAGACTTTCTACTTTTTCTTGGGAGTTTCAAAGCTAGAGAAAGGACTTAATTGTCCAATTTTTATCATACTAATACTAACAAGATTTAGTTCATTCTGTTGTTAAAAAAATCAGAGTGCTCATGGTGAACATACAGTGAGTGGCTCCACAAAAAGGAAGCAAACACTACTTGGGAGAAATTTTCAATACTTTCTTCTTACTTCTACAGCTTATTAAAACCAAACAGTCTGGATTCTGATAAATTCTTTCACATTGTGTACTGTACTGCCTGATTGCCAGTGTACAATAAATGATCTGCCAAGAGAAAAAATACTCCAAGAGTTTTAAATCCTACAGTAACAGCTGATGGATTGGGGGAAAAAAAACCCAACCAAAAAAAACTAACTTAAAAACCAAACCACAAACCCCACCCAGATTCTAATTTACTTCTGCGGAGTACACTGAAAAAATAAATCTTTAAAAAAATATATAAAGCCTATGATGAAAATTGCCAAAATCTGTCTCTGTGTTTAACAACCAACTTTAACAAACTAGTAAGTATTTTAGCAGCACTTTACAAAATGATGCTCAGTCTTTAGGAGACAGTGATATCACAGAATTTGAGAAAACCTCAAAAGAAATCCTGGCTTTATTCCTGTGCTAATAATATGTTCATTTACTACCTTATTTTTTCCCTTAATCTTTCTAAATGAAAAGTAAACGACATCTGATACTGTCAACATTTTCCCTAGTAAAGTCTGATCCAGCTCTTCTTTAAGTCAGTGGAAAGATTTCTGTTGACTCAGTGGAAGTGGCTTTGCTCCATAGGAATGGTTCCACTTGGCTCCTGTGCCTGAGGAACGGCAAGGAACTAGTGAGGAACAGGCAATCCAAGCATACTACCACCCTGGCTGCACAGGCAGGAGCTGCACAACGCCTGGCAATCTGCAGCCTTGAAACACTTCAATAGCGTGGTTCTTTTCGGACCCTTTTCAAAAATCCCTCTCCCTTCCCTTGTTCCTTGCGTTGTTAAATGCAGTGGGTGACACAAAGCCAGGTAAACACGATACAAATAAACACAGTTTGGTTCTGTTCTCATTTGCACCATTCTGACACAGTCCAGAGATTTAGTCCTGAATTATTCAGCGTAAATGAGATCAGAACTGAGACATGACCCTTGACATTATGATGGTAGGAAAAACACACCTTAAAATACAACAAATTTGCTTTAGACACAGTACAAGGAAAAATGTAACACAGGATTTCTTACCATTGTTTGGCTTATCGTTTCTATTAGTATCGGGCATGTTAGTGGTGACAGTGGGTGGTGTAGGAGTAGTAGCATTTACAGTAGCTGGTAATAAAGATGAGAAAGAGGTGAACTTGAATGAAATATGAATGTTAATAAGGTAAGACAAAATGGGAACAATGCATGACAATGTAAAATGAAACCATCTACACACAATGCTGTAAATGTTAAAAAAACACATTATTTTTTTCGTGCAAAGTGATGAATAGATACGAACTGAGGCCCCAATCCTGCACTGACTTCAGGGGGAATTTTGCCAGTGTAAATTTTGCAGGATCAGTCCTGCACTCCTTTCATAAACTCAAAATCCTCTTATGAAAGCCTTAGCTGTGCAAAGACCAGAAAATGGATAAGTTCAAAGATGCACACACTTAGAATGCTGCTTGTGAAAAGAATCTATGTCTCTCCTCAAAGACTGAATATGACAAACAAATGAGAAACTAAAACACTCGTGTAAGGATCCAATTAAGTCCACTGAACTCCAAACAATGAAGAGAATTGAAATCAGACTTGGAACAGGTGAAGTAGAATATCTGTTTTGAAAGCTTTATGTAGGAACTCAGCTGTACTGCTCCCACTGACACCAACAGGAGTCACTCCACAAAATCCCAGAGAACCAGCTGAACACTTTTCAGAATTAGGAGGAGCCAAAACTGCGAATTTCTCCCACGATGGACTGGGAGGGTATACGTGCAAGAGGAATTCAAAGATCATGCCACTAAATTTTCAAATAATGGTTTGGAAAATAATTTAGTTTTGTTCAATAACTCCCAGGGAATGCAAATCCACTCACGGACAGTTTTTTTTCCTGAAAACCCTTATTTAAAATCTGAAGGTTGGTATGGTAAAATCTCCCAGTGTTACATGGCTTTGGAAGATTTTGACCGAGAATCAACCTAGGAAGGTTAAGCAGTTATATTTTGGGCAAGAAATCACATTTTTTTATGTTTTGCTAGGTTGATTTATCTAACCTTTTGAGCACAAAACACAAACTTGTCACAGCTTAGGGAACAGGTTCATGTTCAGGTTTCAGTGAGACAAGAAAATTAGGGAAAGAGAAGGAAAAATTGGACATTGGAGCAAACAGATTCTAATTAGGAAAGTGAGCATATAAAGTGACACCCTGTGATATAAAAATAGCTCTTCCATGAAACTTCTGAGCTATACTGTCTGAGGAGTAATTTACAAGACTTCTTACAGATTGTGTCTTCGAGCCAATGCTGTTAAAGGAGGCATCTAATGAACGAAAATATTTACTAAGCATAATGGAGAAATCAGTTCTTTCATCAGACATAGCTGACATAACCTGGCATCCACAAACTTTTTTTCTGTTTTTATTGCACAACACCCAACAAACAAAGGAATCCAAACTGGCCTCTCAGCTTAGACAAAGTCTGTGGTAATGACAGAAATACATAGACATCTTATTACGATTTTCATTATTATGACAATAATGATGATGGTGCTGAGTGGGATACACCTGATCTGGTATCTTATTCCAAAGTGATGAACTGAACACAAGGGACACTTAATCAAACACTTTTTAGAGAAGGAAGAAGTATTACCTTCATGAAAATACTCATAGTCTTTATTGAAGACGAGATAGTCTAAGAAGTTAAGGCAAGTTTGAAAGGCAGCTTCTTTTATTAGAGGCAATATCTACTACTAGACAAGTTAATAAAGCTGGGACAAATGATGAGGCTTTTAGAAAAGCAGGCTTGTTTAGTTGAAAGTGTGTCCATTTCTGCAGCCATATTAGCTGATGTTATGAAAGATATTCTCTCCCTTTCATACCATGCCATTTTAATGGAAGAAAACACTCAGAGATCTTCCAAAAGAATGGACGAAGGTATTTATTTGGTGGTACCCTTTACATATAAAAAGACTAATATTGAATAATTGTGGATGCCTCATTTACCCAAACTATTTGAGTAGTAGTATTTAGATCATACTATGCTTTGGGAATATGATGCCTGAAAATTACTGTTTAAAATCTGATTATGGACATTAATGGCATTTCACTTTCCCTGTGGAGACCAGTACAATATGCTCCAAGAACCTGAACCAAATTTACCCCAGGAACACCTGGGAAAAGTACACTGAAATCTGACATAGATCTCTTACTGGCTTTCCAAGCAGAGTGCATTTTCCCTTTTATTTTTAAGCTAAATCTGATTTACTTATAAATACTGGTTTTGAAAGAGTTCTGAGACTTCTTGTTCTTCTTTTATATTTTATTCTCTCCCATATCTTTCTTCCACTATTCAGCTGGAAAGGGGTTACAAAGCTAGATATTTTTGGTGCAGTTGCTACTGTAATTAAAGTTTATCATAGCATGCCAACACAATGTAAGGGCTGTGTTCATGAATGTATTGTGGAAATGGGCTGATGTTGCTCATGTCAAGCAATTTTTATGGAACTTCAGAACTGAGCAGAACAGTACAAATTAACCATCCCTGCATGTCCATTGATTCACATCACATGGAAATCTGTAGGGTTCACCCATTCCTTGCATTCAACTGATCTGACCTTTAAAGACTCCTAATGAATTTTTATATGTGATGATTTTTAGACAATTAAACCATCACTAAATGTTGTAGCATATGTTTCTCTCTCTAATAGCTGCTGAATTTTGCAGTTTGATTTTAATTATTTTACCTTCTAATCTCAAAGTATCTAGCCTCAAAATAGCTTATTGAAAAAAAAAAACTTGAATAAAAGCTAGTTGCTTTATTTACATCTGCTCATTTTTTTTTACAGATTTCCCTAGTTCTTACACTGGTTAATATTTTACCGTGAAAATGTGCAGGAGGAAAAGAGGTGGAGAAAGAAATGAAAGCACTCAGTTAATTCAGTTTTTATATAATGGAGACTATTTGGAAAATGTATTATCAAGGGAGTGATCACATTTTTTCCACATATTGTACGTACAGGACACCCACATACTTGATGAGACTAAAGAATTTCTTTCCTTGCTATTTTTTATTGCCGCTCACCCTTTTAGAAATGATAATAAAAAAGAAATGGAATAAAACCCCGAGGAAAATAAAGATTTCCCAAAGATGAAACTGTGAAAAGGACCTGGGTTTCTTACCTTGGCAAAGGCTTCCTAGGTTTGCACAACTGGTTGGTTCAATTGAAGAAGAGGGAATTAGATATGAGCCTTTAAAAGAAGAAATCAAATGATTTAGAAAGGGTTAGTTATTGGGCTTAAATCTATCATGTCTCAAAACACATTATATCGTGCAGTGACACATTCGTCTTCATAATTTCTCTCAGCGGCAAAACTGACACTGCCATTTGCCAATAAAACTTAAAAGTTTTCATTTTCCGTTGCAGCTCAGGGATCGTTGAAAACCCTGCTGACTCGCAAGTTAAGAGTCACTTATATATCCTCCCATAGTTTTCTTAGCTTTCACTAAATAACATCACATTAAAGGAATGCAGCTTGTGTGTACTCCGTGAAATGGGTTTAAGCAAAGCGGTCAGTGTGGCCATGGGATTTATGTGATCTTCATAACAACACGTGCCTTGGAGGAGCAACTCTGCTCTGCTGCTGCAGTACAGGCTACCCACCACACACTTGTGAGTAATCTGCCTGTGACAGACACCAACCAGATAAAAGGTGATTAAACTTGTTCCTCTGCCCAGGGCGAGGGTGTGATTAATATTCTGGTATGCATGATTTATAAACAGATAATGTTATAAGTCTGTATCTCCACAGCATTATTCATAACAACAAGCATTACACTTTGATGATCTGGAGACAAAAGCAAGGCACATAAGAATGGCTACAGAAAAAGAATTGGTGCAACTGCATTAATTACACTTCATGTGTCCCAGAGGTTCAGCTGCAGATACAGCTGCCTTTGCACACTGTGTTGAAAATAATGGGACCATAGAGCTCTGGCAAACTGTGAACCTGCTATGAGTTTTGCCCTTTCAGCTTTTGCTTTACCACTTCAGAATCATATTAGCTCAATGAGGTTCTCTCATGAAACACACTATCCTTCCATAAAATTAAATAGCCACCACCCATCGGCTTGTAAAGACAGCTAAGAATATATTTCCTGTGATGCAAGAACAAATGAAGCATGGAGCTTTGACACAGAAATCGTACCATGCTACAGATAACACTACGTGTACTGCCAATAAATATAGGGTGGAATTAAAACAAGTGATCCTCGAGGAATACTTAATTTCACTTTTTTTTTTTTTTTTTTTAATGCATTAAGAGATAGCAGCAAATTCACTTTTTTGATACACTCCCTATGAATTCCAGGAAGGATGTTCTAAGTGAGTGTACTATCTCCTGCATGAGGTGGGTATTTTCCGCCAACATAAATTTGCTAATATTAGACAGTCAATATCAAAATCTACTCCAAGTTTCACCCCTGTTGTATAACATGGAAAGATGACCTGAGAGTTGGCTGGAAATACTTTTGCGTGTTCATATTCTCTTCACTGAGTATTTAAAACAAGATTGTGATTTTATTTGGTGAAACTAAAAAAAAAAAATCAAATCCAACTTCAGAAAACACTTAAGTCAGAAGACTATTGCATTGAGTTTGCATGGCAAGAGTTTGGCAGCAAGGGGGTTACAGGGCCAGTTCTGTGAGAAGCCTCTCACAGAAGCTTTCCCTATGTCCAGTGGAGCCAATGCCAGCCAGCTCCAAGATGGATGTGTCAGCCAAGGCTGAGCCTGTAAGCAACTGTGGTAGCAAATCTGGGAAAACAGATTTAAAGCGGGGGGGAAGTTACTGCACAGCAGCAATTGCAGCCAAGAGAGGAGTGAGAATGTGTGAGAGCAAAACCCCACAGACACCAAGGTCAGAGATGAAGTGGGGGGGAGGTGCTCCAGGCACCAGAGCAGAGATTCCCCTGCAGCCCGTGGTGCAGACCATGGTGAGGCAGCTGTGCCCCTGCAGCCCCTGGAGGTTCATGGTGGAGCAGAGATCCACCTGCAGCCTGTGAAGGACCACATGCTAGAGCAGGTGGATGCCGGAAGAAGGCTGTTGCTCCATCAAAAGCTGTCCCTGGAGCAGTCTTCTGGCAGGACCTGTGGACCATGAAGACAGGAGCCCATTCTGCAGCAGGTTTGCTGACAGGACTTTTGACTCCATGGGCCTGTATTACAGACACGTTGTGTGATACATCGCACTCCAAATGTCTAAAACTCAGACATCCGTATCTGCTAGACTTTATAGTCAGTGGAGAGGAACAGGCACTCCTACAGCAAAATAATTTTGACTTCACTGAGACATCTTCTCCAGCATGAGATGCACTGACCTGTGGAATAGCCTTTTAGACTCCACTATTGATAAACAGCACTGAGGGCAATTAGCTTAGCCTGAAACATTATCTAGCTGCCTAAGGCAGACACATCCCACACTGAGTTAAATCTGAGTGTGAAATTAAGGATTCTTTTGGCCTTCGGGAACACAGGACTCATGAAATGCACATAAAAAAAAAAAAATTGCAGGCATGGACAGATATGCAGCCATGTTACCCTTAAAATAAGTAGATCACAGCCTGTTACAGCTGTAGCCAGTGCAGGCTTCAGAATCAGAACCAGAAGCTGAGTAAATGCTCCTCAGTTTGCCTGCACTGAACTCTGAACCATAGCCATACACTTCTATCATTACCTAGGCTACTTATTTTAAAATGCGTTCAGATACCTAGGCTGTGTATGTATACCTTTAAATGCAATCTGCACAAAGGTATGGCAATAAAAACAGAATTCTGTCAAGTCTTACACAAGCACCCCACCACGACCGCACAGCTGTGAAAACATTAGTCTAAGGAATAAACTAATAAAAGGTAAAACTATGAAAAGATTATCTGAAACAATTTGCCAGTGTTTTATGCTCCATAAATCTACTTGTAAAAGCTTTGTCTGAAAAACCATGAAAATAATACCCCTTGAAAATGTAAGCACTGTTCAGTCAAAGATATCTTGAGATCACTGCTAAATGCTTGGTTTGCTTTTTTTTAAGTTACAAGGCACTTCCTGGTGAAGCTTTATTGGAACTATGTGAAAAACTCTTTTCTGCATAAATCCTTTCAGTGTTGTTAAATGAAGCCTAATCAGAGTCAGCTCCCCAATGTCAGTGGTTTATTCATGGCTGATAGCCTGACTCATCAACTCTCCTGTTGAAGACTGGTTTTACAAAGAAGGCTTTTACTTGAGAGGAGGAAGGGAAGACAATTCTAACAATTTCATCTCTGGGATTAGTAACCATTTTTGAAATGGCACTGCACCCAGAATTTTCTTTTAGAAAATACTCTGGCTCAGGAAAGCATGTATCACAGGAGGTGATTTCACATCAAGGAAAGAAAAAGATTGGCTAGTGAGTTAGTTTCCTCATAGGCTTATTTAGAGGCAACAATAATGTTTGTACGTAGACAAATTTTAAATGACTTGTATAGATAACTGTGCCTAAAGTAGGAACACTAACATCTAAAAGATGCTTTTCTAAAAGAACGTTCTGCTGCAGGAAAACTACTGATCACTCACATCCCAAGGAATAAAGCTGTGGAATGAAAATAATTCTATTGTTTCTATTTCTATTGATCATGGCTGTGATATTATATTTGTGTCATAGGACTGTGCAGTCTTTAACAGAAAGAAGAATGGGACTCCTACTCTGATCAAAATTAAATGAGATTGCAGCTTTTACAGAGGTCTTGGTAGGTTGTTCGGTAAAAGTGTTATGGCAGTCATCATGGTGTAACAGTGTAAGAAGAGAAAGATTTTCTGGGAAGTTATTCTCTAACAGGTCAGTTTGCACTGATGAAATAGAAACAACTTTTTTTGTCCAGAACACCTTCATCAGTTGCGGTCAGATCAGCCTTTTCTTTGTTCTGGTAGAAAGGTGAAAGCACCTATTTGCTTGTGCTTTTATTTTGTTGTATGTGCTTGTTGCTTAATTTTTTTTATCAGAGGCATGCTGAGATCTTTCTCAGTAGTTCTAGCTGTGAATGACTATTCCATGCTTTGATATGAATACAATAAAGCAAGCAAGGCAGCTTTTCCAGCCACCTTAATCCTTCATGAACCATTAGATGCAGAAACTAACGTGTCTTAGTGGTGCCAGCTTCTCTTCTAAACTAAGGGTTCCCAGAATGCTGACAGATGCTCTGTCACATATACAAAAAGTACTCCAGGACATTTATGTGAACCAAGGGTCTGAGCCATGAAATGAGAATAGGTTGGTAAATGTATTGAAATTTATCTTCTGGAGTAATCTACAGGAAAAAAGACCTTCAGTAATTACCAGTTAAAAGAAGGACTGATAATATGTCATCATAAAGAAAAAAATCTGATTATTTTGATCTTAAACTCTTCCTTCATGTCCGCCTCCTCTAATTTAGTATTTTCTTCTAGTTTCCTGTCTCCTATGCACTGTCTTTGTCACTGCTTTTGCTGGCTCTGCATACACAGCATGAGTCTAGCAAGGGCTCCTCTAGCTAATCAAAGGGCCAAAGGGCAGGTACAAAAACATTTAGTAATTAATTAGCTAATATACTTTTTTTTCTCCAGAGACCACAGTAATCTTATTTGAGGCCAGCAGGTACTTGCCATTATCCCCCTTTTGTATGAGCCAATAAGGAATGTTTAGGAAAAATTTTGATCTGCAGATAATTTCCAGCAGCAACTCAATACACTTAGGGGACTTCTTCTTTTCCTTTAAGGAATCAACTCTGTACCCTTTCAAAGGCTCTGTGAATGGTAAGAGCTGAGCTAAAGTCTAGTAAAGGTAAGACCTAGCTATTTTTCTTTCACGGGAATGCTCTCATTTTTTTTCATCTTGGTATGTGATATGTTCAGCACAATACAGAAGTGTGGGGGGAAAACAAGCAAAAAAGTTTTGGCAAGGCATACTCACCACAACTCAAATTGTTTTCTGCTTTCAGTGCTGAAGTTGGAATACTCCAGAATTCATTTTCCCAGTCTACAATGTTTCCTTTCACATCGCAGCTGAGGTTGGCCAGTGTTTGCGCATTCATGGTGAAATTCCAGAGGCGGAAGTTGTAAATGTCCCCATTTAGAGAACTCACTTCATTGCTGTTAGAGCCCAGCACCAGCCTCCCATCTCCAGGGATAACTTTGTCAAAGATCTCCGGACAGTTCACTACATGATAGGTGCTTTTGGCATACACACCTATAGTGCCCAAGAGGCTATCCCATACAACACACAGCTGTTGAAATGTTCCTGTGAAAAACTCTGCATTTCGGGGCAATGCATTCTTAAGGATGCACTGTGTGCCTGAGATGGACAGAAAATGGCCTTTTGTGTTCTTCCCGAAGCTGAGGAGTTCTGTCAACAATGCATCAGTGTAGGAGAAAACCTTCCAGTCGTCGTTGTCATCGTTGCTGCCCTTGGTTGCTTCAAAGCACAGTGTGAACTGCCTAAGCTCTGGCACTGAGATGGTCTCTGCCACAGACACAGCATCGATGTCAGGAACCTGGGGAATCATGACTTTCTGATTCCTCAGAGACACGGCAACTAGAACCAGGAGCAGATAAGTAAATTAACAACAACAACAACAAAAATCATCATATAGAAATAAAGGCAGACTGGCAGCAGGGGTTAAAGTAACACTCATTAAAACGAACATTCACCAGCTCACTTTTATCACTGTAACATCCCAACAGCACACACCAAGGGGAATTTGACTTGGGAGTGCACTCAGCTGAAAATATGCAGAGATCCTTTCAATGGCACAAAGAATGCTGTGTGACACCCAGTCAACAACCCCATAAGTTGCATTAAGAGCAATATTAGGACATATTACCTACTGACTTTCAACTTTGCTTCAGCTCACTTTATAAAAATTACTTCTCATTCATCTAGTGAGGATGCATTAAGCAATGGAATAAACCAGTTATTTGAAAAACACAGTATTACTTGCTTTTAAGATATATTATTTTAATTACTTGTCTGCATGACTGCATTACACCAGTGAATTTCAGGCCTTCCTTCTTTTGAATATCGCAATAGAAGAAAGCCCCCTTTACATTCCTTGGCAAACTGAACCCTTTTTTTTCTGAATTCAGCTAATGGGTATTTCTGCACAGCATTAGGCATCTTCTCATTTTGACCCCAGCAGATTTCTGGTCAAATGCTGCTATTGTATGTTTATGAATATTTATATCCAAGCTGTTCCCTATTTCCTAACAGTTGGGTCAGCAGTTTTGGATTTTGCACAAGTATCTAGAAATTTCTAATCCTACTGCAATTTATGTATTGCTGTAAGGGTATTTAGGCAGAATTGTTCTAATTGTCATTAAGTATTCTCACTTGCATGGGCAAAATGGCAGCCACCAAATGAGAAAAAAGATATCACATGACATAAACTTTTTCTCCGGGAGTACATTAATGGCAATTCTGTTCACTCTACTTCGGAGAACATTATTTTTCAAAATAAAATGTTAATATGCTCAGTTTTATTGGCACACTTATGGCAGCACAATTCTTCCAGCAAATTTCTCCACACAAAAGTTTCCGGCTACCAGACATGCAAAGGTGTCTGGTACAGATTGCAACAGACCTCAGTTTTACTTCTGGCTCCACAGTTCTGCGTCAGACCGTATCTCCTGCAAATTTCTGCTACCTCTTACATGTTTTCACAGTGTATATGTTGGAAGTGAAACTGTTTCTTGCAGAACCTGAAGAATAACTGCCACAGTAGTTAATTCCCTGTCTCCTCTGGGTTTTTTCAGGGATGTCACAACACTTACACTAATCACTAATCAGAATGAAATAAAACCCTTTCAAATACGAGAGGGTGAGACATGAGGGAGGGGTGACTGTCACGCCATACCCAGGAAAAGGCACAGATATATGGTGTCTAAGGATTCTGTGTTGTCTGTGGTACTGCAAGCTCCCTTTGCCAGCAGCTTGCAAAGACTCTGAGCTCCAAACTACCATATTTGGATATACACAAGAACATAATTTGACCAATATATTACATAGTAAAATAACATAAAGCATTGCACATTATCCGCCAACCCAGCAACTGCATAATGGGAGGGAAGAGAGAAAAATACTGGGCTTTTATAGCTACTGGATTTACTTCATAGATTTATTTTTCTTCCCAAGGGAAAAAGCATGCTGTAACAATTTTATAGATAGAAAATGCGTTCAACTCTCCATTGAAAACAGGGGCATTTTTTAGTGGGTTAATTATACTGTGAGCTCCTTTACGTAACATGGAAAGTGTTCCAGAAGAAGCATAAGGATTCAAGACTTGAAAAAGAAGAAAGCTTATTCGTATGAGCACCACCTAGCCTGTGTCACGGTGGTCAGGAAAGTTATGGACCACGTGGTCACATTTAAACAGTATCGAAAGAGAAATAAATGGGACTTTGCTCCTGTACTGAAGAAGTCTACTCAACTTTGCTGTATTCATTGTACAGATTTAACCACTGGCACCTTCCCCATACACTGAAAAGACAAAACTGACAAGCATTTTGTCCATATGGAGAAAACTGAATCCTGCTATCAATATTAAGTGCAGATCTCTTTCCTGATTGCTGTTGCACAGTCAGTTATGACACTGATGAATTTCAATGTTAGCATCAGAGAAACTGGTTTTTCTCTGAGGAAGAATATACATATACTCTTGGAATACTCACCCAGGTGTTTCAGAATACTTTCAAAATGATGTTAAATTTTTTTCTTAGGAAGATCCTGAGATTAGCTCAATTGGTTAGAGGATGGTGCTAATAATGCCAAGGTTGTGGGTCTGATCCCTGTCTGGGCCATTCACTTCAGAGCTGGACTTGATGAATCTTCAGGGTCCCTTCCAACTCAGACCATTCTGTGATAACTGGATTACAACGGGCATGGGGTTTTTTGACACATTTTCTCATGAAGAATGTACAAACATCTACCTTACTTACATCTCACTGTCTCACATCTCATATACCCCTTCACGCATAAGGAAGCCAGGAGTCTTTAGACTCTATTTTACAATCCCGGGAACACTGGTCTCCTGCCAGCTGATGGGCTTTTCAGTATAGTTTGGTGTTTCAGGGGTGCCTTCTGCTGTTTCTAGCTCCCCTGTTTTCATCTGTTCTGTCACTGACGCTGGAAATGTGTCAAACTTCAGCAAGGTCTGCAAGTGTCCACGTACCAAGTACCTGTTTGAGAGTGTGTTGTTACTACCTCAGTGAATTATGCTTTTAATCTGGGCTATTGCAGTCCTGCTTAACTGTATGCTAAATTTACATGACATTGCCTCAAGCATTTCTGTACTAGCACAGGTCTGTTGGCTCTTCTTCCTCCCCTTTTGGTGACTGAGTGACTTCTACTTACTGGTGGAGTCATTACTTACGCAGTTAAGTGTTACTAGGAAATTATTTACCATGACAGACCTTCAGCTGGTGTAAACTGACATAATTCCCCTAAGACTGGCAAAGCTGCATTGGTTTACTGCAGCTGAGGATATGGCCCATCCACCTGCTATTTGTGTGTTGCAGGAGGTGGCAAGCAGGAAACAAACATTTGTGTGGGTGGCCAACTTGACATGGACAACAGGACTCTGCAAAACTCAGTTTGAAACTGTTCTTACAGAAAACTGAGCAGCCACACAAAAGCTGTTCTATTTCCAAACTAATTCCCTCCCACAACTCATTCTCTTATGTCTGTCTTTCCCCACATATATTTTGTCTTCTATACATACTGCATATAAGGATGTACGTACCACTAATGTCTTTTTAAACTACATTTCTAGACAGCAAATTGTGTGTCTTTGAACGGCCTTTTACTTTCCAGCTTTGCATTACTTTGTGAAATTCAAAATTGAACAAATGAATTCCATTTATTACTTAAAAATTATAATTTCTGAAAAATGGAAAAAAATGTAACAGCATTCCCCTTTTTTTCTGGGAGAAATTAATGCTTTTGCTCCTGTATCACATTTTCAGTAGTTATAAACGGTGTCAGCTTGAAGTACAAGCTTTGAAACTTCATGTGAAGTGAGGGGGTGTGCAATTTTTCACAGGACCTGAAGTGGTGTGCAATCTTTTGGATGGCTTTGGGAACTTTTTGCAAGCATAGCAGAGTACTGACAGTACTGACATCTGCCACGTGGATGTGTTGTCATTTCAGTGTGTGTGCACACTGATCTCCTAGGGTCCACATGCTTTTATAACGAGACAGGAAAGCAGAACATTATAACCCCTTTTCCAAGATCCTTTTCTGTATCCATTTCCAGGGTAAGTGTTACTATGATCTTTGTCTGTAACTATGTTCTGAAAGTAACATAATTGCACAACTGCGAGCAATAAGTAAAATATGGTTATAATTTGCCCTAGAAGAATGCAGCCAGCTCTCCCAGCATCCAGTCAAAATCAAGTTGTCAGGTGAAAGTTACACATTTGGAGTAATGAAACCAAATGAAGCCAGCCTCAGCCTAGATGCTTAACAGCAAGCCTTAACACAGAGCTTCTGAACTAATATATATGTAAAACATTAAAATATAAGTCACTGGTGAAGGTCTTTGATACTTTTACTCACACTGGAGAATAGTCTTCTTTTTCAAAATAAAAGGGTATCTTCCAAGACTATTTAATTTTGGTTATCTATCCATGAGCATAAGATACTATTCAATTTGGCATGGAGGTAATACTCTTGCTTCCATAAAAATACATTATTTTTGTACATGTATATATACACATGTATATATACATGTAGGTATATATACACAAAGGGTTCTCTGCCTACGTTTGTGGACCTTTCCTCTCCTCCTCATTAAACACAGCTGAGGTCAACATTGCATCTTTCAATTCCAATTGTAGCTCACCCCTTACAGTCATACTTAATCATTACAACATTAAAGAAGAATAAAGAAATAAATCATTTTGTATAATCTGACTGCATATGATTTTTCATGATCCACTTGATTTTACAACTTCTTACAATACAGCAATAGTTTTGTTTATTTCAAATAGAGAAACCTTTCAGAAAATTTGCTTTGACTTTCAGAAGAAAACAGATGCTCCTAGAATTATTACCACATTTATTTTGTCAGCATGAAAGGACCTCAGTAGAGAGAAGTATTTTTAGCTCCTCTGTGATGTTACCGTTTTTCTTTTCAGGACTGCACTCAGATTTAGATTATATAATTATGCCTATTTTTATCTTATGATTCCCGGGATTTATTATCTTAATTATTTTAAAATATATGATATGTGTAACAAATATTTTTAAAATAACCATGAGGAAGGTGTACTTGTGACTGAAGAGCGAACTGCCAAACTTCCCTGTTCTGTGTTTTCAGAGCCAGCCAACCTGCAGAACGTAACTTGCTACAATAATATAAAAGCTCAGTGCAATACTAGTGTTCAGTTTAAGGTGTGCAACTTCTACAAAAAGAAAGTCTACTGAGAGCATGCAACTGGAAACTATAACCTTGAAGTGGAATAAACAGTGAACCACATATTGGGGTTTGTCAGGGACTGTCCTAATGTGCTTTGTTACCTCACTGCCCTTTACTGTCTAATTTACTGTCTAATTAATTCTAATTAATGCTCTAAACAAAAAGCCAAACACCAAACAGAAGTTACTTGTATGCTTATCTTCTAGGAAAAAAAGCATGAGTGTTTTTTAAAACCTTTAAAACCATTGTTATGTATTTAAGGAAGGGAAAGAAGGGTCAAGGAACTGGAATGACAGGTAGCCATTTTGCAATATCAGTTCATCCCTGAGAGTTTGTTCCAGAGGCTGGATGAACTCTGAGAAGTTCTGCTTTCTGCAGAAACTCCTCCCCACTGTTGGGAGTTACATCGGGCCAGAGGTCCAGGCTGATCTTCCTTCTGGCTCCACTAAGTTCCCTCTCATGCTCTCCTTTGGGTTTCTATGTCCTTCTGCAGGTGTGCTGACCTGAAGAACAGGTATCCTGCTTCCAAATCCTCCACCATAAACTGGCAGAGAGAGAACTGTTAAGCCTAAACTCTTTGCATGTGAAGAGTTTTTCTAACACACTTCTGGTCATGTCCTAAAATAAAATAATTTTGATCCAAAGAAAAATAAATTAGCTAACAAAAGATACAAGATAACCCTGTAGCCTGTGAAGTGCAGCCTCACCCATTCATTCTCTTCTCATGGAGGACTTGATTCCTTTGGGAAGTGTCATTCTAATCCTTGCAGGACATTTCCTTATAACATCTATAATAGGATGAAATGCTTTGGACTTACTTACTTCTTACATAGCTGGCATTAAAACCTTTCTTTTGGATACTGAAGTCACTTTTAAATGACACAATCATTTCATTTCCTGTAGAATTATAGGACAATCCTTTGGCAGTGATGCCACAAAGGTTCATTGGGCTTTCTCCATTGTCTAATGTCAGTGAATCATAAATGCAACCCGGGGCTTCTTCAATGTCGAAATCAATAAATGTTAGCTGTATGATAAATCCATGAGGTGCTCGGATGATCCACTTGCACGCTTGGCTGTTGGGATAGTCACTGGGGTAGCATGGAGAAGTGAAAGCTCCAGAGGGGTCAGTTAGCACAGTCCTACAGTCATAGCATCCGTGAGCTGACAATAAAAACAGAGAAAAGCTGGAGGTCAGGCAGAGATGTAACTTAAGAGTAAAGTAACCATCAACACAGTAACTGAATGTATTTCTATACTGAAAAATATAAACAGAGATGGGAGGCAGAAAGACAGAAAAAGGCCTTGCTTCTAGCAGGCAAAATGTTGGAGGAATAGTATAGCAAAAGCATATTTTACGTAAGAAATCCTATAGCAAAGAAATATAAATTATATTGCTCAATATTAATTCGCGCACATGATATATATATTTACCATGTATATTGACCTGATAAAGGCAAAGTGAAAGCAATTTTTTTCAATTCAGAAGGGCAAATTCTAAAACTGCAACTTCTAAAAAGATGACGGTATCATTCACATTTTTTGGCTGCTGGTCTGATGCTGACTGTAGGTTATCCTAGCAGCTCTATGACATGCTATTGTTTCCAGAGAAGTGTCCCTGGACAGGAGCAGCACAAGAGTTGGGCTGAAGAGCAGCAGAAGCAGCAGTCCCCAAAGGTTAGTCATCTGCATTTCCAGCTAATGCATTCCACATCACCCAGAAGGGTTTCAGGGAGCTACTGGCTTTTGAATCAACAGCAAATTACTGTGTTCTTCCCGTGCTGACTCAGCTCCATTGACACATTTGTGGCAGTCAGGCTTTAAGAAATTCTTACCCTATTTGTCATACTCCTTTACTCACCTGCTGTGTCTACCCATGAGAATTTCAAGCCCAGTTAGTGCCCAGGGTTGCATTTCTTGTTTGCTTTACATTTGCTCATTTATCACATATTTACTCAGTGTATTATACGATATCATTACCGTGAACTGCTCGCTGCTAAAATCTGTAACAGTTTGCCAAAGCAACACTGAACAAAATAGGTGGGACCTGAATAACACCAAGAAATAACCAAAGAAACTAGCTGGCCCATTTATGCTGCGTTACTTTGCAAACATTTCGTCAAGCCACAATCCCATGTCAAATCCTACAAGGATAAAAAATATGCATTATTAGTTGCCCAAACTAAAAACAACTTAAAAAGTTGTCGAGTGTAAATTACATACAGAACAGCTATAAAGTAGGAATAAATGCAACTAATTTCTCCAACGAGCCCTTGATGTTTCTTTCCACTGACAGGGTCCTGATATTTTTCAGTCGCATTTAAGTGGTATTTGGCCCAAGCAAATGGATCCTGACCCTGTGAAGCTGCATGCCAAAAAAAGCAGTTTACATCTGCATTTAGAATTGGGAGGTATATTTTACAGAGTTTTTATAATTTTTATCTGCAAAGCATGAATTCAGATGGCCCCAATGAGGTAAAGAGACTGTTTGGGCTCTCAGTGCCATATGCAGGAGGATTACACTAGGAAAGCTCAGTGGGACGCGTATTTTTTCAAATGAGAAAAAAGGGCTGTCTGAAAGATTTGCAGGTAGCTCTGGGATGAAGTAGTGCTCCTGGAATTTGAAAACTTGATCTGTGTAGTACAAAAAAAGCCTGTCCATTTTTAATTTCTCTTCAAATCTTTACAGTCAGAGGACTGTGCTCACCTGCACTGCAACCCTGCTGTTCCATTTGTTAACCAGAGAGGGAATATTTACTTATTAGTATGGTGACTATAAATCCTGCTTGTACAAACAGACGACGGCTTCATCCAGTGGATTTTGCACAGACAGGTATCAGTTTTCAGAGAACCACCCTAGACTGAGAGGAGGACGAACAGGAAAAGCATGCTCTGTGCCACAAGCCACTGCAGGCAGTCTCCTAGTCCAGGGCGAGTGAGCCTCAACAAGGCAGAGCACCTGTAAGATGGCTCTGGTATCGAGACTCAGTTATCAGGATCCTGATTGCTAGGGTGAGGGCTTACAGGGGCTGAGAACTTGGCAGCACACCTCACTCACTCTGCTTCTCATTCCCACCAGAGAAACAAATGACACGGAGCTCTCTGCCCAGTTTCCCTGGGCACTCAGATGGACCTGAAGCCAGGGACTAAGGTGTTAAGTAAACACATATGATGTGTTGTAAATGATGTAAGTGATGTAAATACATATAGGAACAATGGTGTTAATGTACACTCATTCATCCTGGGACACCTAAAGTAATCTTAAGGGCATTGTAAGACATTGCTGAACCAGAGAAAATATGCTACTTGTCAGTAAAAGTGTGTCTCTATAATTGGAAGAATATTACACTCAACCTGAGACTGGAAAAGTCAAATTTGTCCATCTCAGAGGACACTGATATTCTTGTTTTTATTAATTCTATTGATCATCAACAACTAAAACAGGACTCAGCTTTTCTATTTATCTCTCTCTCTTGAGTATTTATCATTGTTTCTAGACAGTGTAAAAAAAAAAAAGCCAGTACATATAACAAAAATACTTTTATCCCTGCTGTCATTGTAAATATTAAAACATAAATGTTACTTATGATTTTTTAATATAATTTAATCTTTGCAGAAATGTATTCTCATTTTACTACATCCATATTGTTTTGTTGGTTTTACAGAACTAATGCAAAAAAAAAAAGCCCCTAAATTTAGGTAGGAAAATAAGTGCTCAAAACTTTGCATACACAGAAGAAACAGATTTGGTAAGCAAAATAGTTGGGGTTTTTTTTTTTGAAGTGGGTTGGCTCCATTTTGGTATAGTAGCTATTCTGTCCATGACTGCAATTTGAAGGAGAAATATCCTGTTTTCATGCAAATGTCCACAGTAGTAAGTAAAAAGAAAAGAAAACAAACAACAAAACTATATATAAACAGAATGGTTTTGAATGGAACGTTTTGCACAGCTTCTCATGAGACAGTTATTTTTCTATAAACATCACCTATTTTACTCATTAAAGAGAAAAATTGCTGTGGCAACCTTAGGCTGGCAGCCAAAGCTGACAGATATTTTGCAATCCCATTGGCCCAGAGCAGTTCTGAACTGTGGAGAATGAATACTTGTTGCAATACACACCACAAACATTTCTAGAAGCAATCCAAGATATTTTATTGATTTTAATGGGAACAAATTTAGCTATGATATTCCTGGTTAGGAGCCCCACATACCCTGAATCTGCCTGTCAAGTAATTTTTACCACCATAGACCACAGGAAATTAACTCTCTAAATATATTTTATACAATAAAGGCCTTTCTCTTTCTTCCCCTCTATCCTTTCCCAAACCAAAATGAACACCCTTTTCAGATAGTGAAATCAAGGACTTAATTTCAACATTTCCTAAATTGAAAGCTTCACTGGGTAATTAATTTGTTTCCATCACGAGAATACAGTGGAGTATGGTTTTCATTTCATAATCACTTTTTTTTCTGCATCCTACTCATACTTCCTATAACAAAGAATATTTAAGTATTTAGTGTGACACTTCAACACTAAACTAAAAAGGGAAATTATTAAATTCCTCTGGAGCCTAGTTAGAGCTTTTACCAAAGTTATCTAAGTGATTCAAAAATGTTAATTGACTTCAGAAGTGGAATAGACTGTAGGAGAAATGGCTTTTTCCTATCATGGCATGCAGATAATGGGCAAAAATGGAAAAACTTTCCACAGATTTTGGGTTCCTCATCAAAGAAATGAAACTACTGATTTTCCTTAACTTCTTAGTATTTGTATAGGGTTTTATATGTGCAAAACACACCACCAATGACTTTAAACTGTAGCTGGGAGAGCACTCTGACAATCTGGCCCACTGTAGAAAATTAAAAAAATGAGTATTTATTGCCCAATAAAAATTTTGGTCAAAACAATTTGGCCACTTTTAATAGGAACTTATCAGTAAAAGCAGGGGTAGAATCCCATTCTCATGGTTGCCAGTTTTCCTAACCATGAAACCATCCCCTTTCTTGTAGGAGTTTCCTGACTATTTTACATATATAACTTTTAATTTCTGTGAAGCAGAAAGTACCCTATCCTAGTCTTTCCTACACCATGCTGAATCATCTCAAGACTGCCCTAAAACTAAGGGGCTAAGGTAGACAGTATCTGACTCATTAATGATTGCACCACACAGACAGACCTGTGTACGTGCAAACCTCATATCCTATGAAACAAAATTAATTGCCCAGCTTGTTCTGTCCACTGATTTTGTCTCTTTAGAGTCCCAGCATTGAATGCCACTATATGAACTCATGAAGACAACTCTAAGTACTGAAATACACAATTTCCAAAGTGACTTTCATGAGTCATTTGTGGGCAGCTGAAGCCACAGCCAGACACAGAGAAACAATGCCTAACTGCAGATTTGGGAAGGAAACATTCTTTATATAATCTTATCCCATATGTTCGTACTTCTCTTTTTAAAATTTTTTTCTTAAGTGACCAACACATTCCAGCATTTGCCTCCAAAATCTGTGCTAATATTCATATTTTCCTCTAGCTTCTCACAATTCTCTACTTCTCTCCATTGTCATCGTTTACCCCTAAAACCTTTCTTTTGTCCTGTTATACTCAGCACTTCTTTCTCAGCCATGAGTTTTGACTTCTACCTCTCCACCTGATTTCATTTCTGCGCTTATCCAACCTTGGTGAAGTGCTGGACAACAAATTTTGTTTGGCCAAGAATTTTTATAAGAGAGCAAAAGCAATCCAGCTTGGGACACTGTCTATTTCAGCCTTAAAGACCCAAATTTTGTGAAGGTTAGGATCAAAAGAAAACAGGGTCACTGGGGGAGAAAGTCCATTCTTGCAGTTTGTGCATTACCCAGTTTGTTTTCACACTAAGTTACACTTTGCACTGGAACTTTCTTTTCCCAGCTGAAGCATGCAGCATTTCCCACCTGACAGAAGTGTAAATGACTCCACGTGGTTAGGCAGTGGCACAGGATACCAATGATAGCTGGGATGGGTTGAATTTACAAAACCAGTATTTTTTTGAAATATATTTAAAGGTTCCCTCATGAAAGTAAGACAGAATGCTGCTGGATTTAATTTTGGCATAGAAATTAAATCTACTTCTCTCTGTGAATGATACAATATTCATATGAAAATATTTTGAAATAAGTCTACGTAGCCTGGAATTGAATTTTCAGAAAACAAACCAAAACATTTTATGTTAACTCTAGTCATATTCATGTGAACAACAAAATCTCCCCTGCCTGACAGAATTAGGCCAATTCTAAACCACAGAAAATCTTAGCTAGAGTGCCTAGCACTTTAGAAATAAAAAAGCAGTACAGAATTAATTATAATTTGCTTTCATGTTGACATCTGAGACCTTTAAAGCACTTTATCTATATTTGAAAAGGCAGCACTTACAAGGATGGTCATTTGAAATGAGTAAGAGCACAGACAGGTGACACAGCAGAGGCACTTGGAGGTGTGCAGTGATTCCCAAAATAGAAGAGAAACTTTACAATCATTTCCTGTCACAGCATGAAAAAAACACCTAGTTTGATGAACATTAGGTGGGAAAAAGTTTTGCTTTGTAATAAGCAATTAATTGTTCAGGGTTTTTTCTGTTTCAAGGATATCACAAATACGGCCAAACATTAGGTTAGATGTATTTATGACTGCAAATAGATGGGTGAATGAGGTCAGCAATGGGCACACCTGCAGACAAGCACAAGGAAGGGCCAAACCACTAAGATGTGGGTGGGCTGGAATGGCTACAGAACAAACAAACCCATGTTATTCCAGCAGGACACAAACACCAAACCCAAAACAGCTATCCTATGGCAGAGGCTTGGACAGTAGCTTATCTTCACCTTAAAAATCATTTTGAACGTACAGGCACTCTGTAGATCTACAAAAATATCCATATGCAAAGTGAGAGCATATTTATTGCAAGGAATTGTCCCATCATTTACTATGAGCATAAAGTAATGCTCTGCTCTGCTTACTCACTTGTAAGTCAGTTATGAGATAAGACCTCTTCAATTTGTTTATGCAAAATAGGAAGCCTAGCACTCTTCTGGAGCCTCTGCAGACCACGTGCATCTGCTCACTGCACAACCCACACTTTGATTGAGCTCAGTCTGGGAAAGTTCAGATGAGGAGATGTGGCAGGTTTATTTTTGCTTCTTTGTTTACTTTCCAAATTGTAGAACCTGTATGATCTCTCAAAAAGATCTTTATTCTGCTACAGTATGCTGATAAAAATTACTATACGCCACACGTAATTTAATGTTTGCAGGTACTTTAATTATCAAATTAAACAGACAATCCCTATTCTATTTAAACATTCACATTTAAAAATAAAATAAAGGATTATCTCTGCAATAAACAGAAAGAAAGTAAAACTCTCATTCTGATGTGTACAAAAGTTTGTCCCTTCACATACAATGTTACAGGGTTGAGGTCTACTGCTTGGAAATATGACTGTGATTGTGTATAAATTCAGATATCCCCTGCTTTGTAATCATCATATGGAACAATTTCTACTTCAGCATTTCTGCAATGTGCAAAGCTCTGAATTCCCAGAAGTCTTGAGCAAATCCTATAACCTCACAGATATGCTTTGAATTTAAGCATGGACTTAAAAATTCAGCAACTGTTTATAGTCCTTTCCTGCACAATGGTGTCTTTGAGTCCCGTATTTGAAGCTTTACAGCCCTGTCTTCAGCCGTGCAGCCCCCTCAAGGCTGAATGGGAGAGCATGACTCCATAACTGCTGCCGTCTGAAAACCCACAACAGGGGAGGCACTGCACAGACCCCAGCAGGGAGGAAGGCTCTGCCATCCTCCCTAGTTCTCACCATTTCCTTTTCCTTTTAATGAAACAAGTAATGACTGGACCAGCATAGGCAAACACCCATTCAGGGAGAGAGATCCACTCTCAAACACACAGGATGCATATGGAAAGGTGGTTGCCATGTGATTAAGTAATGCTGATTGAATCTGGGGGGAGATGGTGGTTGATCTTTTATACCAAACTGCAATGAAATTGTTCCTTCTAGAATATGAACTTCCTTCAGCCACGAACTTTCTAAAAATGTCACCATGCCCACGTCTTTCATTCCCTGCCCTCCCCACTTAAAAACAAAAGCATTATTCCTCTGGGCAGGGTTCAAACCCATCCCACCACCCTTTGTTAGTACAATGTTATACCTAACTTCCAGTTCTGCAAAGGCATGAGTAGCAGGCTTTGATACTGGACAGTTCGTGTGTGGACAAATATATTTCAGCTCACCCTTGCCGTTTTTTGAATTTCTCCAAACACTGAACAGTCAATCTGCAGGTCGTGAAAATCCCAGGCAGTGTAATGTGGGTCATCAAAAAATGAAACTCAGTGAAATTCAAATAATTTTCTAAAACCTAAAATACCTAAAATATTTTTTTTGTTATTAATAGACGTAGAATATATAGAATTTCCAAGAGGATAAACACTACCAGTTTTTCTGTTAAAGCACCTGCATATACTCATCAGTAATATAACCAGCATATTTCATAAAATAAAATTTTATAAGCATTATATGAATGAAAGTTTGCATTATTCTTCTGCAATACACAATCAGATGTATTTTGCAGATCATAAGTACAATAAGGTTGTTAGCAAGGATCTTTCTTATTTGTGTTACTCTTCATTTGCAAATGTGACTCTTTCGGTGATTTGTAAGGAATCACTATTTTAACCACTATTAAAAACTCAGTCCAGACTCTCATTCTGCATCATTCCCATTGCCTCATCTTCACAGTACTCCTTGTACCCAGCAAGAATTTAAAGCCTCCATATTCCTGACTGGAAATAGCACATAACCCTGGCAGAGTCTTTTATAATTCAATGAAAGACAAGATTGTGCTCTCACAAAATAATTCAACAATTGGGTTTTGGCCACTGAGCCAGGAGACAAAGAGCGTACTATGCCCTGGCCAGTCCTATCAGCTTGCCTTGCATCATCTTTTGCTGATGCATTATGTCCTGCAACATATGGTTTAAATGGATGAAGCACTTGGCGCACCTAGGAACAAGAAAATCTTAGGGAAAAAATCTCACAAGCTAGTATAGAGACTTATATAAAAGTGCAACTGTTGTCTATGAATTCGCTTATTATTCCTGCTTCTTGTTGCTCTATCCCTTATTGCTTATCAGTTTATTAACAAATTATATTTGTCATCACATAGAATTAGAACTGATTATTTTCTCCCTTTTGTAAGATGAGAACAAAGCACTTAATTAATGAAATTATATGTGGCAAATTGAAAACTGATAAAAGACAATATTTTCTCTTACGTAACAATGCCAGCCTGTGGAACTCTGACATGAAAACTATCAAAGCAGGGAACATAAAACCCAGAAGGTGAACAGACATTCTCCCAAGTATCTAATAGGACCTCTGAATCCCTCTCGACATAAAATAATTGATGAGACATAACTGTAAGAAATTGTAAACCTCATGGCTTATGTTTAAAATTAATCTTAACCAACTGTCCAGGAACAGTATTAATAGCTCCCTCTAGGTCATGGACACAATCCCAGTCTCCTGCCCACATGGCTGCAGCTCAAGGCCAGCCCAGACAGGTCTTCTTGAAACCCTTCCTGGGTGCAGCTGAGCAGCCAGCACAGGTTAGAGGCCATTCCCAACACTCAACCTGGACACAGCTACCCTAGTTTTTTGTAGCTGTGTTCACCTGAGACACAGTATAAGCCGGCCTCTGAGGCAGAGAACAGCCCTGGGCATATCTCATTTACTGGTGTAGAAGTGGCCACTGCATGTGTGGAAAAGCAAAAGAATCCATGCGAGGCTCTGTCATGTGTATATTTCATAGGAGCCAATTGAGCAGTTCTCATTAGTTTTGATGTTCAAACGCTACAGAGAAATCTGGGCGAAACAGGTGGTATTACATCCTGTTTCTACCATCATAATCAAAATTATCTTTCAGGATACACTTGAGGTCAGTAACAGTAATAATGTACCAAAAAAATCAGGAAGAGCAAAGCTTAATTTTCAAATCAGGTTAAGATTAGAAAAGCAGACATGAGAATAGTAAATTACTGACTCAGGAAGCATTTACCATGAACATAGGCAGCAACCAGCTACTACTAAATCCAGGAGCAGGCTTTCCACTAAAACCAGGAGAGCAGAAGCTGATTTGCACTTCCTCTTGACACAACTGTGTAACATGGTCCTACACTGAGCGAGATTATGTTGTTTATTTTTCCATAAATAAATATATAAACCACAGCTTTATTCCTAATCTTTTCATTAGGCACATAGATGGACTGGAACTTTACACTAGTTTAAGGTGTACCATTCATATGCAGGCTGTTGACACTTTGGACAGAACATTTCAGGGAACTGATCTCTTGACTTCTCAAGACTAGCATTCTATCCAGTCCTCAAAAGTGTCATCCAAGGACTGACATTATCAGTATTTGTTATGTGCTGGATCTCCAAAACTTTACGATAGTCCTGGAAAGATAAGGGCTGATGCTCTTAAGTGGGATGCCAGCACAATACAGAGACTATTAGAGACTCAGCTGCCCCCAGCCCCATTTTGTGCTGGAATTCGGTAGGTATTTATTTCTGTTGGGTTATCATTGTCACTGAAAAAGCTCTGACCCCTCTTGATCACTCTAGCACAGATATCCTACTCCCTGACAGCAAACGACTTTATCACAGCAGTGACTCCAGCAGGTTTTGATTGATCTGGGAAATTGAGGGAACCAGCTACAATAGAAGAAAATACATTCAGAGCCAGGGTGGGGGCCCTGCACTGCCTGTTTCCCCTTAGTTGTTTGGTTTTGTGCCAATGAAAATGGAAGTGGAAACAAACACACTGACTGGGTAAATCAGCCCTGACCCACATGAGTGGAGTTCACACTGTAGACAAAGTTATGGATTTCCCCCAGAGGGAGGGGGTAATGTGAAAATCCTGTGTTACACCCATTGTAACTTAAGAATATTTTCATTGGCATTCCTGTGATAATCTTATAAAAATAACAGAATTGACTTGCTGGTTTTGGCCTGGGTTGGATTTTTTTTCCACAAAGTAGCAGAAGTTTGGGACAAAGAAAGGTATTGACAGTTCAGTTTAGATGAGCTGGTTAAAAAGGTATTAACTAGTAAGTATACAGGTGAGTACAATGAGCACATAAGCTAGCATACATGTCAGTAAAAAGGAAATTAAGTCAGGGAAGGGATAAGGTGGGAATACGTGAGGGTTTTTTTGGGAGGTTGCTGCATGTAACATAATGTTTTCAATCTACATATCCCACTCCATCACAAATCGTGCTAAGATTTACAAGAGGAATGGTCATCAAGAATGTTGTACTTTTGTCTGCTCTGGCAGGAAGTTCTGGCTGCTGGCTCCTACCTGTTCAGCTGCTGCATCGTTATAATGAGGATCACATCCTCAGCTAGAGTAAATCGATGGGTGCAGTTAGATTCAACACCAGGCTGCACAACCTGAAGACCTGTATGGCTAAATAAATCCTCAGGTATCATTCGTGCAAACAAGTGCCACGCTTCTCTGGGAAGTAGTTCAAAAAATGAGTGGGAAAACAGCTGACAATCTTTTAGTGCAGAAGAGTGGTTTGTAGGAACTTGAGTTCCCACCAACTGCACAGATACAGGTTAAAATAATGTTACAGCTAGGCACAGGTGATCTTGGTAAACCTCAGTCATACAGATGCATGCATTTCTTCCAGGTAGACATTGGAAACAGACTAAAGAAGCTGTTAGGATTAAATTCTTGGGTAACAGAATATTCTCTGCAGTGAAAGTAGAAAATACTGCATTTTCACCCAGCAAATCCAACATACACTGAATATCCAAAGTAGTTTCCACTTGATCCATGATGCATTCAAAATCTTTTATTGCTTATAAGAGGATAGTTCAATTGCAGAGTTTTCTTTCCCAGGCTTCAATGTTGTAACGTCTTTTCTGGCTGCTACTATCAGTATTCTGAGTAGGCATAATTTTAAACTCCTGTGAAGACCTCTAGAAGACACAAGGTAGGGGTTTATTGTATGGTTTATCAATTACATTCCTCAAGCTTTGTCTGTGTATAGGCCAAATTTTGTGTTTAGATTTTTTAAAATTTTTTAGCTATTCCAGAAAATCTGGTATTAATTACATGGATTTCTTGCAGTAGATGCTGAAACTACATTTTTCTGTTGTTTAACAAGTTACAGAAACTATGCAAAATTACTTTACACTGGAATTCACTATTATAATAAAATAACAAGTCATTATAGACATACTGGGAAACACCAACTCAAAATTGATTTCATACAGACCCTTTGAAACATTTTATGCATTTTATTACTTGCCCTCTCTATGAGTTTTCAAAGTATCTATTTCAGTATTATTTGGGCTACTTATATTTCAGTACTTTAGTATTTTCTGTGTCCTTTTATTAAGTTATTAAAAATATATGCTGTTGGTAATATATTTGTCTCATCTGATCTGCAAGACGTAACAATCTAAGTCAAAAACTTTGGGATTTTTACCATCACAAAGTAATAAAGCGTTTTTCTATTACACACAGAAATATTCTGTTCTACCCCATCATAGAAAATCAGCCATTCTTTCACCTTCCACAGACAATAACATACTCAGTGTTAACACTTATTTTTCAATGAGTTCTGCCCAGACTAAACTGAAAAGATGTCCTGAATAAGGATATCAGGTATTTTCTTGTACACTTTTAATGGAGGGGTGAGAAGACTGGAAAGGGTTAGAGCTTCTTTGCTAAGGCAAGATTTCACCTTTCCTACTTCATTTAGGCATTTGCTGGAAATAGTCCAGCTACACAAGTAAAAGTGAGATCAGAAATTATTTCTCAGTATTTTTCATTGATGAGAACAGAATAATGCCGTGTACAATATGGCAGACTAATATCTATTGCGGTGAGGAAGCATGTGCATTTTGGACATTTAACATTACTCTGATATCTCTAATACTGTTTTTTGCTCTACATTCTCAAACAAGCCATTAATTATAATTTTGAATAATTTCCATTATACAGCCTCTAAAACTGCTTTCTTATCATATTGTTTCTATCAGATGCAAAGATGGAAGGGATTGGCATACCTAAGTCAAAACAGTAGTTCCTTCACTGATATATCACTAATTTCCACCCCTGGTATGTTGATGTATTTCTCCTCACATAACAACTGAAAAGAAACCTTTGTGAACACAGACTGCAAAGTCTTGTACTGAACAGCCAAGTGTCTCCTTATTGCTTCCATTAAGCTTACAATGACTGATCTTTGTGTGACTATACCTGAACCTTTTATTTTTCATCAGTCTGGGCTATGCAGTTTATTTTTCTAACCTCCATCCAGTACTGCAACTGCTCTAGACACTGAACTCCCACTGCAATCAATCAAAAATTCTCCCCACACATTCCAGTGCTTTTTCCAATGCTAAAGCTTTTTTCTACCAGTTCCCTAAAGAAAAATATTCCATGGATGAATGGACTTCAAAATTAGGAATTTGATTCTGATCAAACTACTTGCATTTAACTCCTTCAGTATGGACACTATGTGCCCCACTTCCCTTTTTGCATCTTGCTTCTTTACTGAAAGAAAACTCCAAATTTACGGTGATCAGATCAGAAATAAGTAACTGATTAACTGTGTCTTTTTTTTTCAACTATGACCACTTGCCACATAAAACCTGAAAATATTTTCTCCTTAAGCAAGAACAACTATGATAAGCCTGACTAAGTTTGCCTTTAAAACATCTGTTAGATTCTAAAACACTTTATGTCTTATTTTTAGTATTTGTCTACTCTTGTTCCTTAAAGAACAGGTTTACAGATATTGGTGTGATGTTTTTGAACATGTCTGCAAAAATGTTAAACTAGTCTCTATGTTAAAAACATGTACAGCATTTAGTTACACAACACCAGACAGCTTCAATCTCAAATACCAGGAGAAATCAATTCTTAACTGAAAGAGGAATTCTGAAAATAGACTTCTTGCTTGTTTGGGGAAACTTCTCGTTTCCCCAAATCAAAATCAGCAAGTTATTCAGCTTAATATAAGACCAAGAATGCTTTCTAAGTCTTAACAGAACTTGCTTCATGTGAAGGAATTTATTTTCTGTGATGGTTCTGCAGTCATCAGCATTATTTGGAAACAACATCTAAAGCACTTGCCATTTAATGGAAACTGCAGTTTTACAATTGACTTGCTCTGCAATTTTTGAAACCAAACCAAGCCAATCAAGCAAAGGAAACTTCTTTCATGAATCTGTTATTTACATATAAAGCAGACAGGAAAAAGGTATTTTGTTAGCTCTGGAGACACAGTTTAAGGAGGTTTTAAAAGATTAGGAAGTATAATGACAGGTGCACAGTGTTCCTTAAAATGAGACGGGAAGTGAGTATGAGACAAAATTTTATGGCATCATCCTTCTATAAAACTGTGTGAACAAACTGTTCTCTCTTAATAATGACTATACACTCACATTTACAACCAAGTATTGTGCCTTTACTTGACCTTTAACACATTGTACTGCATTAATTGCCTCAACTATTCAATTAAAGAAAGCCAAGTACTGGGCTGCTTCCATATTCCTTCTGTCTGAGGTTATTTTTTAAAATAATTCCCGAAATATTAAACTCTGCCGTTGTTTTGTATTCAACAAAGCTCTGAAGTTCAAGCAAGGCAACATGTGTCATCATCTCAAAACATAACATCCTCACTGTGCAACTTTTCAGTTAATCTTTATAGCAAAACCTACCTCAGCATAGACCAGTGACCGTGGCACTCTTCATTACACTATTTCCAACACCACTTATTATTACGTTTCAACTGTTCTCAATAAAAGCCTGTTTCAAACCCACAATGAAAAATATACTTTCTTATTTAGAGTTGGAGTCTGTTTATCAATTTTCTCTGTCTTTGCACCCGACATATGAACTAATAACAATATGAAAGTAATTTGAGTATCTAGACAGATTATCTGGACACCTCTGAGAACTGAAGCCCACTTTGACTGCAAGTTTTCTATTGCTAAAATTCTCAAACCCGCAAAGATTGACTCCTTCAGGATATTAAGTCCTCGGTCTTCCAGTGGTGAAGCCCGACAGAGATCTAAACTAAACTGGACCTAATACAAGGAGTAAATATGGAAGAGACACTAATCAAATTCTAATATTGAACATCTTACTCTGAAGTTCCAAGAGAGCTTACAATTCCCACTGCTTTCACATCACTTACCTTTACTATAGTTTTTAAGCACAATTACTCTGATTCCGCAGATACTGAAAATCTTAACATTCGCAATACTGTAATTTTTGAGCTAGCATTTGAACAAACAATGGTGCAAGCCCAAAGACAGAAACATAATAGCATGGAGAGTATCAGCCTACTTCTCTTAAAGAGGGAGGGGGTTTTGCCTCCTGAATGTAGATTTACTTCGCAATAACAGTCAATAACAAAAGTTAGAAGCAAATAGTTAAAAGTAAGTATATTTTTACCCATGACTACAGGTTTATGATTACGAAGAGTTAACTGCAAAGTTTGGAGGGAGAATCAGAGAGAAATATCTCAGTGTTACAGAAAAAAGTGATTAACAGAAAAGCAATTTGCCATGTGTGACAATTAATAAAAATGCAGTAAAATATAAAGCATATGCCCATTTCTGTGGTACATGCCATGTTGGTACCAAGTAGATGCACCAAGTAGAGCAGGAAGGTATTTAAACTCACCTCCTAAAACAGTAGAATAAAGCAGCGTTCTTGGGGTTCTCTTTTTTATCTTTTTTTTTGCCTAACTTGTACACACATGCCGTGTAAACTATTAAACTGCAAACTCTAAACTTGAGTTCATAAACGAATCCATCAATGACTTCTGTCTCTGCTCTTTTAGTGTTTATCTCAGTGATCATTTCCCTGAATTGAAAATTTATTTCAGGAGCTATTGAAGCATATCAGTGCAGTGCTCAAAAGCAGTCTGAGGAGACTGGCGGGAACAGTGTCTATCTCCCACATCTGCATCCTATCATACTGTCAAAGTAGAAAGTTACCCTGAACTCTATTCTTTTGTTCACCCAGATATCTTAGATATTTTATCAGAAGTCCAGAGGAACACTTAAAAATAGGAATTCAGGGTAATAAGTTTAAAGTTTTGAAGAAGTAGTTATGTTCAAACATTAAATAAATATCACCTAAAATACATCTAATTCTCTTTTAGTTCAACATTTTATTCTTACTAAAAGCTTTTCTCCTTTCATCATCTTTGGCCAGACCATGTAGTTTTAGGCTTCATTCAAAACTCAAAAGAATTGTTCTCACAGCAGGATTTGGATCACAGCCTTTAGACTCAAACATGAAAAACTGTAATCGACAACAGCAAAACCTGATCAAGTGACCTGAGTGCTGTTCATGCAGAGTTTCTGTCATAGAAACAAATGACCTACCTTACTATCCTCACACACAAAGTTCAACAGAAATATAAAATTTGCTTAAGGTGAACACCTAAATGTGGCAGTTTTTATATGGAAAGCATACTACCTATGAGTGACTATAATTACTGATCAGAAAACAGCAGGCAACAGAGTGGAGAAAGGTCTTCTTAGTTCTTTTTAGTAATAAATCTACAGTGTTAGTTTTGAATCATTATTCAAGGTGTTCCCTACCAAGCATACACAATGAAGAGAAAATCTGCAGAAATAAGAAGTAATCTGAAAAATTGTTCCAATAACACTGCCTTATATCCCTCTAACATATATTTGAAAGCAGGAAGTAATAAAAACTGTAAGATAATGAAGCAGATGACAGCATTTTTCTGGAGGGAAGGAAAAACATAAATACAAGGCCTCATTTGGCCAATGTGTTACCTTTATAGAGGTCGTGTCAGAATAGCCAAGAAGTGGTCTAAAAACACACAACTGTTGTTGGGTGAGTTTTGGCTGTAACACAGAGTCCCAAAAGGAAAACTACAGACACTGAAAATAAGGTAAGGCACAGCAAAACCAGTAAGAGGCATATTAATGCTGCACTGTGTAGGTTGGAATCCACTTTATAGACCTGCTTAAACACAGCTCAGCATACTTAACAAGTTGGTAAGTGTTCCTTGCCATACCATGAGATTTTTTTAGAGGGCATATTTCACACATGGAAGCAAGAGAAGAATGAGTCATGAGTGATTTCATAACAGCTCTGTAGAAATTAGTCCAACACCATGGCTGCAGGAGAACTAAGCTGGACAGGCTGTCAAAGCACAGAGGAACAAGGAGAAAGAGTCCAAAACCACGAGTAAGAAGCACAGAGTAAAAAGGATAGGGTCTGTGTAAACAGGAAATAAAGGAAGTCTTTCATCTCACCCTGGCCATGGTGTCTAATTGCTATGGACAAGAAAAACTGAAAAATTCCTTTCCCGCTACCTATTTGCATAACCAAATAGTCATTTTACTTTGCATACCGTCATGTTAATCTAAATCCACCTTGCTCCTGTCCTGTGATAGCATTATTTTTTCCACAAAAGCCGGTGACTAAGCCCAGGACTATGATAGACTCCCATGGCAAGAATGGCAGAATCTTTAGGCAGATCATCTAACTTTGGTCAAGAGTTCAGTCAATAAAACTTAGTGGCTTTGTGCTTGCTCTCTTCAGGGTTTTTCTATCAAGGACTCTCAGCTATTAGCTCAATTAAGCTACAGTCAATATAAAAAGCTCCTTAGGGAAAGTATTCCTTCTTATTCTAATTACTCCAGTTGACCCTAGTGCCAAGGTCTGCAAAACTGCTGCTGGCCTAGAGTTAAAGAATTATTGTACCTACATCCTTAAGAGACAGGCTATTCCAGATCTCCTCGTTCTTATGAAATCTATTAAATCTATTTTAGTAGCTGTGTGGTTGGCACTAGCATCAATCATTGCAAGTTTTTCAGCAAAAGTTGCTGAGCAGTGCGTGCAAACCAACAGGGAACTCTTCAGTATGGTTCAGGGTAGCTTCAGTACAGCTCTCCCTCAGCGTGCATGGAAAAGCTGAGGAATGTTTTAATACCTGCAAGTGTTAAACCTAATATGAACCTTATACCTGGTCAGCTGATCCAGACATTAATTTGGTGTAGCAAAGATTAACTGAAAAATGAAAAAATGACAGGTGTAATCAGCCTTCTGAAAATAAGTAGTATAGAAATAATTAGATGGGAAATCTTATTCCCCAAAACAAAAAGGAAAAAAAGAAATCTCCTTCAAAAAATTTTCTGTAAAGTAATTTCTGATAAGTGTCAAAACATTTGATTGTTATCACCTTTAAAACTTTTAGCAAACCTTTTTTAAATACTGAAGAAAATTCAAAACAATTACTTAAAATTTTGCTTTGAATTTTCAGAGCATTATTTTTCTCCATCATTAAAACATTTAAGCTAGAATTTTTATCCTGTCACTTTTCTTTAAAATTAATACACCTTTAAGCTTCAACAAAAAACAATATATTTTGGGAAGAAAAATCAATCTTATTTAATAACAACAACTGAAATCCTCATCCAAATAGCTTTCCAGTAACTGATATTTTCTTTCCTCTTTGTAGTTCTTTTAAGTGTTATTATGCAGCAAATTCTGCGGCGAGACAGAGCGCTGGAGATCCATTTGTAGTATGAAAAGCTTTTGGGTGTGCTAGACAGCTCTCCTGTGACTCTCATGATTGCTGGCTTTTCTCCATCTAGGCAGCTCTGATCACCTCCTGTAGTCAGACTCAAAACTATTCAACCAGAACAGCCAAAACAGGCTCTGACAGCATGCAGGACTAACAGCAATTACAGCATTTTGTAGCATGTGGTAATTGAGTCATTATGATCAGGCTGCAACAACTACATGAAGGAAAAGTTCTTATAATAGCTCTGATGGTTACTGCTTGCATATTTTCTTCAGTCTGGATCAGTTATGAAAGCTGCAGAGGAGTGCTTAATGGTCAGGTGGAATGAGCTCCTTCTGACAGAACCATTCGGGTACTGCTTGCATGTATGCAATGCCATGTACACAAAAAGGTGATGTCAGCCTCATCTAAATGGCTCTGAAACGGTGGTCACCTCTTTCACTACTGAAGATACTACACTGCACTACAGAGTAGTAATGGTGACAGGCCTGAAACCCTTTTCAGATCATCTGGTAAGTCTGCTTCAGCCTGAACTCTAAACATAACTACAATGAAGTGCCAGCAGCAACTTTAAGCAGTTTTTAGTTATGGAAATGGCAGAGGGTTGTTTGTAAGCAATCAGGCAACCCTTGGATTCTTCACCAGCCATGACTCAGAAACGTTTGCCGGAAGGGAGCTCATTTATAACTAGACAGAGAATTGCACCTTTTCTTTCAAGCTTCCTGACTCTGCACAAGTGCTCCCTCTGAGGCAACTGATGAAACAAATGCAAAATAATAAGAAAGACAAATATATAAATAATTCAGCCTAAAAGAGCTGATCATACAAACCTTCCAAGCGGGACAAATCAACAAAAATAAATACCACCATGCTTACATTAAAATCTTATCAATAGGGTAAGAATGGTCTTACTTTGCCTGTCTGTAGAGAAGTGGTTGTGATGAAGGAGCTTCAGCAAAGCATAAGGGACAGAGCGGGCTGAGTGATACAGGTGTGATTCAGAGTTATCATGAGAGGTCTGGGAAGCCAACCTTGCAGCACCTAGTGCTTTTATCACTGTGAGGTGATAAGAGCATGAAACACACATTCACATCCCTTCCCTAATGGCACCAAGGCCACCCTATAGAGTATGTAGCAGGACTACAGCAGGTCTGCTACCTACAGCAGACTTCTGCTCAAAGCAACTCTCTGCTCTGTCCGAAGCCAGTTCCCTCTCCGAGGACTGTATCCCCAACACTAACCAAAGGCCCAGTTTCACTTCAAAAGCCAAAGCAGGAGCTGTAAGGGGAAACCTTATTCTGGGTGTAATCTGTGACTCTTAGCACAGATGCAATGTGAAATGTATTATTTCATGAAAAATGATGATGACAATAAAAAAAACCCAGTTCCAGTGTATAAATATTTAACATTATTTTGTCTCATAGTTAAATCTCCGTTAAGCCAATTTTGTTTTTCCCTGCAGCTGAAAACCTTGCTACTTCATTTACAAGCAACAAGCCACCCTGTTCTGAGAAAGCAATTGCTTTACAGGAAGTAGTAGTATCACAAGTTTCTCGGCATTTGGATTATTAAGAAAACAAAACTAGCACAACAGTGTTATCTTCCACTTAGAGCTGACACCTGCATGGTCTTTCAAACAGAAAGGTCTAAAAACCCCTGATGTCTGAACCAGCTGATCTCTGAACTGCCCACCAATAAGATATAATCTATTTATGTAACCATATCTGAGTTTACTTGAGGATATGCAGAAGTGCTCTGTCCTTTTAGGGAGAGGCAGGACCATTAGTCTCATGGCTACCAGATCTGCACTGTGCAGAATAACAGGTTTGCTCCCAGACTATCTTGGTTCCTTCTGCATCATAGTTTATTTCTGTCTCTTCTGCATTTCAGAGGAAAGCAGAAATTAATCCTTTCTTTTTGCAGTGATGGCACTTTTCTCGCCTTCATATTCTGAGGAAAATACAGTCATTTGACACTTTCACCAAGGTGTCAGACGGTGGTCTAGCTATTCATTGGAACTGACAGGGTTGTTCTGCAAACCTTCACAATTGTGAGGAGCTACCACTCAAGTGAGCTGCTCGAAGCTTTCATCACATTTTAATAAAGGACCCGAAGTACCACTCAGTCCTTTCCACTGCTTGTCAGCATGTTCAAACACATGCTATTATTTTTGGGCCCATTTTTACCAGATGCAGTCTTAGTCTAGAGCACTGGAACAGGAGTATAATTACAAGTCATACATTCTGAAGGCTTGCTAATAATGTTAACACCTGTAAAGTTTGCTGGTAACTGCCACTCAGGTAAAACTAGTTTACTACAATTTTTCCCTCTGACCAGACCAGTGCCTTGGCTACCACAAAGGACCTGTGGTATAAGAAATGCTAGAATTAGTGGACACCTGGATAAATAAAATCTATTTGGGTAGTCAACATCACTTCTGTAAAGTGACATTTTGTCTTATAAACTTCTTGGAGTTCTCTGCAGGCTTCAGTTGTGCTATGTGGATTAATGTGACCCAGCTGACATATTTCACTTGGATATCCAGAAAGTTTCTGGCGAAGACTTTCACCATAAGCTTTAAAGGCCACTAAGAAGCCATTGTACAAAAAGCAAAGTTTGGCATGGGTAAGTAACTGGTTAAGAAGCAGGGCATAGGAGCAAACGTGAAGGTGTAAAAACACACAAAAGTCACCAGCAGAGTTCCACAGGGATCTTTGCTGGGATCCACACCAGTTAGTGTATCCAGAAAGTATCTGGAAAAGCAATAGAAGAGTACAGGCAAAGTTTGCTGATGATGGAAAGCTGCTCCAGACAGTAGATACCCTGAAGGCAAACTGTAAAGAACAGAAAAATGAGTCTCTTATAAGACAGAGTGACTAGGCAGTAAAATGACAAATGAAATTCAACATAAATAAGTGTGACAGTGCCCTCAGTGCACTAAAAGCCCTTAATTGGCTTTCAGTTCTTTCTGGACATATGCTGTAGGTGTACCTGTCTCTGGCCTTTGTCTCTGGCTGCTCCTAACATGACTCTCTGGATGGACCCTGGACCTGCTTCTTCACCTCACCCTGTCTCTGAGCCCAGCCCAGACATGGTGAGACAGTACCCAGTCAGTGAGGACTCTGTCTGTGCTGGGGTCAGCCTGGCTTCCAGATCCTCCTCCATCATGGGCAACCCAGCTCCTGCTGCTCCCAGCCAGGCGACAGCCCAGGGCATGTGTGGATTAAACCCAAGCCTGGGTTTAATGAAATTGTTGAGCCACAGGAAGAAGACGCATGGGTGTGGGTCCTGGGTGGGGATGGCCAGGGCAAAAGAGGGAGTAGCCAGGTATTCTTCAAGCTGGGAAAGAGACAAAGGTCTACAAAAGGTCTGTAGGTGACAGGGAAAAGAGAGATAAGGAGTACCTGCTCACTGTCATCACTTAGTGGCCCTTTGTTATAGAAGACGGATTCAAACAAAGGACAACAAGGTGGTCCTTCATACAGCAGGAAGTGGACATATGGCACACCCTGCCCGAGGACAACTGTGGATGTGCGAGTTCAAAGGGAGTGGGCAACTAGCTGGCAGAAATCCATTGCAGACTAAACAGGCAAGCCACACCAGCCTCAGATAGATTTGCATTCCCAAAATGGAAAGGATTGAAGACTGGGAGAGTTTTGAGGGAAAGTATCAAGTACACAGGCCTTGTTTTAACTCTTCTACTCCAGGTGTCCAAGTATGAACACTGGGCTGGTTTGACCCCTGTCTTAAAGAAGTAACAGACCTTCTTCTATTCCAAGGGCAGAATCAAGACTTTGACCATAGTTATAGGAAAAAAATTTTTGATGTAATCTGAAAACTGACGCAGTTATTAAACATTTCATAATTTCTAGAAGACTCATTTGTCTTACCACCAGCTACAAGTCTTGAGAGTAAGAAAAACAACCACAGCTCTAAAGGAAATCCTTTTTCAAATCTGGTGTCTTAAGGATTACGATCCTTGTTCTTTTTGAGGATGTTGGCACCAAAGGCACTAAGGAAGCAGGGGGTGCTTGGCACTGCATGCCAGTTCCAGTCTTTCATCTAGCAGACTATCTTGACATCAAAGATATCCTACCCTTTACTAAATATATTTATTTATTTACTTCATTTATTGCTGAAGAAGTAGGAATCTCTCCACAAAGCTCTGGGCACCCTGCCATTACCTCAGATACACAGAAAGATTGTACGCATTTCAGAGAACTCCACTTCCTAGAAAAATGCCACCTTCTCTCAAACTTCAGTCCACACAGAACCTGCTCATCCAGACTCCAACACTCCCCAGCTGCTCCTTCAGAAACTCAGAAACTAACACTGCAGAAGTAAAAGCCTTAACCTTTTTTCCCCTAGATAGATATTTTCTTGTCACTCTTTTGCTCCCCTATTCCTAATGCAAAGTGGTTTTTTTTTTATTTCCAACAGGACAACGCAAATCAATCATCAATAAAATAAAAATTACATCGCCTTAAAAACAAACAAGCACACCTAAAAGCAAACAAGCAAGCAAAAAACCCCCCCAGAACTCAACCCAAACTGCACCCATGCATCAGCCTGGAGAGAATACCAGAAAAGATGAAGAAATGGTTTTAAAAGTGTAACCAGAAATTCCCCTGAAGTTATACACAGAATAAAAAATTGAAGTGAAAAAAAAAATCTTTCAAGTGATCGGAGCATGCTGGAAGTACGACAACAGAATATCTCTGTTCCTTTTTTTCCTTTTTATTATGAGATAGTGTTTTCTGGTGTTACATAGATTGTACAGAACCAGGTTGCTGTTGTTCTAACTGCTGGATCACTCAAAGGCTTCAATAAATAATTAAATTAAAAAGGAAGTCCTAAGCAAATGGCTTCACAGGGAAGTAGTTTGATTACTCCAATCACTGTCAATTTTGACTTCCTTATAATGTCTCAAAAATATAGTGGAGAACATCTTGATTAAGTGGGAATGAAGGAAACAAGAAAAATAAGTAAATTACATTTTGTTAAGAGGACTTTCTGCTCTGCATACGGGATACATTAAAATTCTAACTACACATGTCTAAGAGTAATTATAATTTTATCTACATATACACAGACAACTCAACAATATAAACCCCTCCCAGAAACAGTCAGACACCATTAGGGTTGCACAATCAAGGACGACTGAAGTTAGGAAATGCCAGAGTTAACCTTCCTCTGGCCTTTGTGCACAGATAATTGAAAAAAAATCTTCAATTACATAATCACACACTACTGTTTTTGCAGGATCTCATTCAGTGCACAGGAAGGACAAATCCCATGAAATAAGCAACTTTGCAGTATCCTGCTTTACTTCTGTGCTTCGATGTGCTAGCCTCAGCCTTGAAGCAATTCCAGTCCTCTCCTGAGACATTATCACTGACTTCCTCATGAGCTCTTCTGTGCTGTTCATTAGTATAACATTCAAACATTTCCCCAAGAGTCATTTTATTTAAAACTTACAATATGACTGTGAGGGAAGAAGTATTCTTTAATTCATTTTACAGAAGTATAGCTGGGGAATATCAAGATCAGAAGAATCTTCTGATGTTGGGTGTCTCCTTTCAGACATGCAAGACCTAACTTACTTGTGATTTGCAGCATTATATAAAGGTTAATATAGTCAAACACAGTTCCTATTCACCTCAGCTGCAATCAGAGATGAAAATCATTCTATAGGTTTACATTAGTGACAGAAACTGAGACACATTAAAGACAGCCATGAAACTCATTTGCTGGGCCACCTGTAACAGAAAATAGTTAGAGATAATTCAGTTTTCTAACACAGCTTTCAGCCACCCTTGTCATGAGATCTTCTTGCAATCCAGTTCCTCATTCAGTGTACATATTTTACCTCTGGCCACACTTTAAGCAAAGACCTTAAAAACCATGTTTGTTTTCAGCCTCCTGGCATGATGCTTTGTACAAAACTGGAGGCCAATGACAAAAGGCAGATGGCTTTGTAATAAACCCTGCATCATCACCATAGATTGAAAATGGAAAAATCCATAGGCCACCTGAATTCTTCAATTCTGTTATTTCCTGATTACTGGGTTGCCAGCTTTCTAGCCTTAGTACTTTCTTTTATATATTTTCTTACTAAAGTTTTCTTCTATTATTTAAAATAAATCAAATTTGAAAACTACCCTTGTGTGACAATCAAAGGAAACCTTTCCCGCTGGTCTGCCACACAGGTTTCCAACATATCACCTAAACTAGCAAGTGCTGATTCTAGATTATCATTCTCTATTTCACTAGCTGAATCCCAAGCTTTTCCTTGCCTCCACATAAGACAGGAAATTACTGCAAAATAAAAATACATACATGTCTTACTCTTTGTCAGAATTGGTGTCATTAAAGGGATGTGTTACTTTAAAGCAGTAACAGACAAGTAAGAGACATTTAATAGCATGTGGCATTCCAGAAATAAACATCCTGTGTCATAATTAGAAAAGATAAATTACAAGGATGTGGCATTACCCATATATAATTGGGAGCCTGGATATTCACTCAGACCTCTCTTATTGCTGCTGATAAAGAGGTGCTCACAATGAAAGGCATTATTCATTCAAGTCTCATACAGATATATTTTTCCATGACCAAAGCAGCCTACACTCAAGAACATAATTTACTTAACGTGTGGACAAAGGCTCTGTACTATGTGGCTGGATTTATAAATCTGTCAGCGCACGCAGGCAGACAGGAGATCCACCTGCACAATCCAAATAAACACAATACCGTGTTTCCGTAGGGATATTTATCCTTACACTGATACAAAATGTTAGTTCAACGTTGGCTTCTATTAAAGTTGTACCGTAAATATATAATGTTTTAGGATCATTTATATAAGTAATTTTTATAACTTTTAATAATTGTATTTTTTAAAGTAACATTAAAGAACAAGTCAAGTAGCTTTATTTATGGCAGTACAGAAGCACAGGGGAATGGCTGAGGCCACCTCCAGACTATATATCTCCAGTGAGATGTGATAATGCTACCTAGTACTCATTTACTTATGAAAACTCATGTTACATGGAGAAAAATAATAAAATACCGTTATTATTACTATTTAATATTTATTTTATGACTTTAAGTGGACAATCCTCTTTGAGTTTCATTATAGCTTTAAAAACATAACAGGCAAATTGTTAATCTTACTGAAAGCTTCATATGTGTAATACATACCATAACCCCTAGAAAGGTCCATAAGGGAACACATTTACCACATCAGTGTTTAGACTGGGCATACTGGTCTTCAGTGCTTTTTATTCTTCTAAGTTTACACACCGACACCATAATTACTATGAGGAATGACATAAGAGGAATAAATGGGGACTGTTGAGAACTGTTGTGAGGGCCAGTATAAAAAAACTGAACCACAAACACGAAGAGAATTAAATTATGAGAAAGTATAAAGAACAAATTGCAAGTACTACAGAAGAGCTTCCTGGTAAGAAAAAAAATGTTTCATCAACTGCATCAACTGCTATTAAGTAGTTTATGTTTGTGACTCACAATGGTCATGTTTTGATGACCAGATTCTAGTTTAAGAACTTTTTTTTGTTATTACTATATGTAACACCATTTTTCCATTCTGCTGTCATTGTATCATTGTTTATATTGAATTCTGCAAAGGAAAACTAATTGAAATCTAATGTGCAATACCACAAATTACAAAAAGACCTGATTTTTTTTAAGTTTGGCTTGATCCCTGCTAATAAAAGATGTTTCTTCAAACTTCCACATGTTTCAAGTGAATAAACACAGTAGCTGATTAAGATAAGAAGCATTGTAGACCTCACCCTAAAGATTAAAACTCTGGCCAGGCTGAGCTGTCTTCTCACTAGAAAAGCATGCATTAAAGTACAGTAAGAGTAAAGCTCACAAAATCATGCCACTATAATCAAAAGCAATTCACTTCAAAAGGAAAAACAAAGCTTTCCTCTGTACATTAGGATTAAAAACCAGAGTGGATGTCTGCATTCTTATGATATTTTAACTGACTCCGACGGTTACTGAACAATCCCCAAACAGATGCAGTAAACCTATCTGAAAAAGAGAGTGATGGAGAAAAAATGTGGGCTTCTCCTTGGCTCAGTTTTTGAGAGTGCTGAGAATATTAATTTCCCACTGGATCTCTGGGAATCTGAGCTGCTCTGACTCCCAAAAATGGTACCATGTCCCACAAAAAGCAGGAACAGTGCTGGAAGAAAAAGTCTTTCAGTACCACTCCTTCCAGAAGAGTTTGTGCTCTGAAGTTTTTGCTGGAGCTCAAGTCAATTCTTAAGTACCAAGAAAAGATTCACATGACATGGGGATTACACAGACAAAAAACAGAATACAAAAACCTCTTCCATTTCACTGGGTGAGATCACAGTAATCTGCAGACAAAACCCACAAGTTACAACATATAATCATTGCCAAGTGTACACAGCAACTCTTCTTTGGTTCTTTAAGCCTTTTTCCTTTCTGAACACTGAACAGTGATGCAGCACCATGCAAGTTAAATCTTTTAAAGCCATGGGGCAGAACTTTGGCCTCCTCTGACATAGGAACACTGCTTGGCCAAGACACAAACTTCGAAATAGTTTCTGTTTGGACATTTGGGAAGGGATTTTCCAAAGAGCTCCACAGTGATGCACCTCTGCTCTTATTCAAGGATAGCAAAACCTGCACTGACTTTGATGGGACCCAGTAAAATGAATGTTATGCAATTCATGGAAGAACCACCAGAACATACACAGCTGAACATCCACTTAAGAACTTCCTTATATTTTATTCCAGAAGTTGTGCAAAACTATTTGAAGATTAAAGCAGATTTGTCTCAATTTCACCATTCCTAAGCATAAAAAAGCAAAGCACACATGAAATTATGAAAATTAATTCTTCTATGAAATTATTTCATTATTTTCTCAATCATGTTATTAGTAAGTTAGTTTCCTTTACTTTCTTGAAAAGAACACTTATTTAAGAAAATTAATGCTTTTAAGAAAACATGGCAAAAATTTAAAATTAATGTTGTAGTTTTCTCCTTCAGATTCAGAATATTTATTACACCAGAAAAATGATTAGGATGATAAGGCAAGATAAATGTTTTGAAAACAATAGCTTTAAAAACTGGACTCTTCTCAGCTACATTTCTGGCATCTGCTACATTCCATTGCTATGATGTGCTATTCAGAAAAGATTTATGCAGCCAAGCAAATTTTTCCTAAGATCCTGAGTTCAGCTATTAATTCTATGATTAAATTGTCAGTAATTCAATTTTGTTAAGCTCTAAAAACAAGAACAACTTCAAATACTTTTGCTGAAGGTAATAGTCAAAGGAGTCAGTAAGCACACGAGTTGTGTCAAATAGAATAATTGTATCACATTTGTCAACATTGCCAATAAACAGGGAAAGAAACACGCCCAAAACTAAGACAACTGACGATGCCAGACATTATTTGCAGGTAACTTCTAAGTTACTAGTTTTTGGCCAGAGATTCAGAAATTTCTCATTTGGTATTACCCACATGTGAAAAATATGCACATAATTTATTAGAGAGGGGGAGTGTGTACATAAAGAGATGTTTGCCTTTTTAATCCTCAGTACTATCTTATGATTGACATGTGCCACCAGAAGGAGAAATTTATTATTCTACCAATGCTACTTCTGCCTTTTTGACTTCCATAGAAATCTTTCCAGGAATGCAGAAGGGTTAAATGCAATTCACTTGTAAAGTAGTGAAATAATCACTTAACAGTAGAGCAATTCCTCATATGCACAGACAGACAGAGGGAAGCCCTGACGGGTGGCATTTCTGATACACAATGCCTTTGCCAGTTCCAATGACAGGGGTTTTACCAGAAGCACATCCAATCCAAAATAAGATCAAAATACTGGGCATCACAAAAACACCACACTGCCAAAATCTGACAGGCCAAAGAAAAAGGTGTACACTTTATAAGCCAATTATGTAATAAACTGTAACTGGAGCAGCTGGTGCACATTTGATGTACCAGGTTTACCCATGTGAGGGAGGGGGCCCATTATTTTTATTGTTACACTTCCTTTAAGTACCTTTATCAGTCAAACAATATTTTTAAAACCCCACAACTTCTAACCCACTGTACAAATGATGCCTTTTTGCAACATCAGTGTTTTGCCCTTTTATTTTTGTGTTTATATTACATACATACATACACGAAATATAATGGTTCTTTAAACCAAAGTTAAAACCCAAAATGAGTTAACACCATTTGGGTGATTTGTTGTTCAAAACACTGGATGGGTGGGCACCCACACCCCGAATGAAATCTCTGGTTTTTTAGATTTAATTGCAAAAGACATATTACTGTGTTCTTTTCTGTATTTTTAACAACTCATCAGACAAGTGATTTCAGTTTTTGTAAAGTGCAGTATGATATATATGACTTTGGATGTGGAAGATATTTAGACAGAACGAGAAGAAAAAAAGCACTAAAAGATTCAAAATTTAAACCCATTTATAGACATTTCCTGCAAATTCAAGGCAATGAGAAGAAAGAGTTGCACTCACACCTCAAAAAAAAGTTACAGAGGACTGGGTCACTTGTACAAATGCCTCTGTGATAACTTCAACCATGAGGTCTTTCTCTCCACCTAAAAAGCAAGTTCTGATTAAAAAATGCCTTGAGTTTCATAGTATGGATTTGTCACTGCACAGTTCTTAATTAAAAGAGCTCTGAGAAGCCAGAGCATGCATCTGAACAAAACAAACTCTGTTCGAGACAGGGAGTTGCAGCTTTCTGTCTGACACCCGTTAAGAAGCATATTCATGAGTGAAAAAAGCTGGAATTAGGAAAAAATCTCATCGCATTGTAGCCTTTCAAAAATTAGGTTAGCTGTGTGACAGTCTTTTCATGGATCTACCCTGTGTTCATGGATCTATCCTGCAAGCTCTTGCAGATATTTAGCTCCGGAAAAAAAGCAGTTGTTTTACAGTGTACTGGGAGACAGTTGGAATGCTTTGGGGATATCCAGAAGAAAAATGGTTTCAAGAATAGGAACTAACTTTTGTCACTCTTTAATTGAGTAAATTATTTCCCAATACACACTTTTTCAGTCTACAAGAATTCCAAAATTAATTTCTCTGAAAATATGCCATGCTGACACTTCCATACAACATCAACTATCTTACATCTTAATTAATATAGCAGCAGTTTTAGAGGGTTATGCAATCTGAGTCACCACTGTGGTGGCTTCTATTGTCAAATTTGACTGTTTGCTACACTGGAATTTGGACAAACCAGTAAATTGAAAAGAGGTTCAGAAGTTACTGAAAAGGAAATTCACAGAATGGGAATTGGTAAACATGTTTGGGAGCTGAAATCTTGAGGACAATTAGCAAAATTGTTTCCAACTAACAAATTGAAAACAGTCAACATACTGTTCAAGCAACTGTAGTCCCCGACAATAAGGGAAAAAATAAAGCAAAAAACTCCACAAAACCTACAACATGAAAGATCATAAAAGAAGAGCACAAGTTCATAGTGGTACCAAAAAAATAGGACTGGAGTTGGGTTTAGAGTCGAAAGTGGCTTGATCTTTCAAGAGAAGACAATTAAAATTGACTAGTGTGAAAGATATCTGGAGGCCAGACTACATAGGCAGACCTCTAACTCTGAATTACACACTTAATTTTCCTGTACTGCAGCAAGAGTTAGAGCCGAGTCTGTCATTTACAGGAACCGAGCAGACCAACAAGCACTGAATGCAGACAAAACAAGAGGGGTTTCTGGAAACCCTCCCTTCCCTTGATATGCAGGCTTGTATTATCATATCTAGGGCAGGAAAAGTAGTTTTGGTTCAACGTACCACAGTAAGGGATGTACTTCTCTGATGTAACTTGCCATTATTACTTTAATATTTTTGTTAACTCTGTAGAAAATGTTCTCAGTCTATAGCTAAAATACTTTATTTTCCTCTCACAGGAGAGATATTTTTCTCTTCCATGATGAGAGGAAGAAATTCAGAAAGAGTACACGTGAATTATTTAATCAGATGTTTTTCATACACAATTTTAACAAGGAACGTAACTTTCCAGGTGTGTTTTCTTATGATGCATTACCTTACTAGATTGTAGCTACTATTCCCTCTTTTTTTTTCAGATTCTTGAAAAATAAAGATCATATATGTCTTTCTTCATTCTAGTATTGTATATCTATCTCAGACATCTCTGTGTTGTGGCTGTATGAAAATGCAAATTTTAACATTTCTTTATCAGAAAGTGATAACTGAGGCCTTGATCTAGTAAGCATTACATGTCACACCTTGTGCAAAACACTTAAGCAATCCCACTAAGGAAACAAATACTATGTTCTAGAGAAAATAATCATGGGCATAACAATAGGCATCTAAAATCTGCAAGATCAGCCCTTCTGATTAATTGGGAAATGCTGACTTTACAGTGGTAATTACTCACTTCTAAAAGGTCCATTGGGATATTAAATCAACCATTTTAATTACTAGGTATTAATTGTGATACATATTGAAAGGTACACCACACAACTGCTAGACTTGTATGTTAGGAACTTTTACCTGGAAAACTTCTGTTTCTAGTTAACACCTTCACTTCATGATGCAATGCTTCTCACATTAATAATCCACAGGACAAAAAAAGTGGCATTCTCAAAGACTTCAGTTTTTTAATAAGAAAGAAACACATTTTGTTCTAAAATGTTTATTCACTTTATTGAGAGCAACTGACAAATACCATAAAAAATTAATTTTTTCACATAATAACCTCTATCATGGCAGCCTTTTGTAAAGCACAGTCCAGCTGGCCACAAGTCATCTTGGAGCTAATTTTGGATATACTACTAAGGTAGGTACTTTTATTATGTGTTGTCATAAATAGTATTGACAAATACTAAAAATTTTTTTGACTATGTTTTTAATTTCTAACAGAGGACAGAGAAAATGAGGCAAAAGTAATTTATCAACAGATTCTAAAATCCTGTAGGTCATAAAGATTGGACCTGCTGTGACAGGTTGTTCTTTCTTTGAAGGTATATTCTTTATAGAGAAGTATATTATTTAGTATGTGCTCTCATAAAGGAGTGCAGAGACCCTGTACAATGAGGTCGTAGCCAGCTTAGAAATGCCTGAGCACATTCCATATCGGTTTGGCTGCGAGGGCGTATCAGAGAAGGGGGAAAAAATCACTGTGCTTTTAAGGCAACATTGCCATGGTTAATGCAATGAGGTCGAAACATTTAAGGGAAAAGAATTATCAATACCATCAAAAGATTATAGCTAAAAAATGTAAACAGAGGTAATGAGAGGCAGGTTCCTGTGAAATTCATTTCAACAGCAATTTACTTTTATATTAACAAACTGTCAACCAGGGGAAATACAAGAAAGACAACTAGTAACTTTTTTTCTGCAAGATTTGTATGAACAGAAATTCTAAGCACATGCCTCAAGCCAGCAAAAATTTAGATATTAAACAGAACGTAGAGAGGATTGCTTATAACATGTTTTGTTTAAGCTAAATTAAAATATTAAAAAAAAAAAACAAACCTGACAGAGAAAAAGGAAAGAATAAAAAAACCTTGAAGCTATTCATTAAATACACAGATTCCTCCTGACTAATCTCTCAATTAGTCATGATTTATGTATGCCTCTGTAAGGAAAGAGACTGCCAGACCGAATATTTTTTCCAAACTTTTTAGATCTCCTGACTTTTTCCAGAACTTTCAGAAATAAAAATTTCCATGCCCGAGTTAGGGATGGCACTGTCAGTCACATTTACCCTGCTCAGCAATAAATGCACACCCGTTCCCACCCCTGGGATGCCATGAGAGAAGTTTGACTGAGCACCAATAACAACTTTATAAAACCACCCCCCGCTGTACGTGAGGATTGTGCTGGCTGACTGGGTTAATGCCTTGGCACTTCGGCTCTTGCTCTGCACATGGTAAGAAAGAGGAAGATAAGGGAATGTGCTGACAACCATTTCATCATTTGCCCGGTGATAGGATCTTTGGCCCCCGTCTGGGGTAGGCAGCTTGAGATCTGTGGTGGAAAAAACACACTTCCTGACTTGGCTGTGCCAGATAAACCCCAATCCATTTTCACTATGTCACTAACTCTTGCTGCCAGCACTGGTGGCATGAGCAATACTTCCCACCATGCTGACTTCCCATCTCTTATTAGGCTTCTGAACCCACAGGTTCACTCTGAAATGCTCCCATAAAAAAGGGAGGACTTTAATCCCTCCTTTATCTACACAGGCCCAACTAAGGAGCACAACAGACAAAGATGATCCTGTATTGTGGATCATCATCAGACATATGGGTGAAGGACCTGCCTTCAGATTTATTTTTTTTCCTTGATGAATTAAATACAGCACAAAATTTTGCTTTGAATCACCACTAAAATTAAAATTCCAGGGGCTGTAATAGAATTGAAATTTATGCTTTGGTGAGCTCCTGAGAACTGATTAAACTGCTCTGAGGACATGGAAACATGACTACAGACACCAGTGCATTTTACTGATGGATGACCAAAAGGACAAATGTTCATTGTGGCATTAGCTTCAGTCATAGTAATTTTGTGATAACATCAGTATGGTGCATAATACAGAGATAACGTAGTAAGAATTATAGATGTCCTCATGGCTTTACTAAAATAAATATTTTCCACATTATGAATAAAATTAAATATGGTTGCACAGCAGTCAAAACTCAAAATATTTATTGATTCTTACGTAATTATCAGTCTATTAATGACATAAGAAGGTGAAAACTCTTATGTTGCCATCTCCTCAAATGTTCAAGTGTTCAAAACTCTGAAAGTCCAGTGCTGACAAGACCCTCGAACACTAGATTGGAAAATAATTACGCAAACTGCAATCTGCATTTAAGGTCAGTGAGAAGACTCCAGTCCTGCTCCTGGGTTACTGTTGAGAGCGCAGACAACTCCAAAAGACAGCACAATATTGCAACATTAGACATTTTGTTATGACAGCAGAAAAACAAAAAAGCAAGGGGGGACTAAACTGAACATTTTTGTGAGGTTACACACACCTGAAGCAACTGATTTTTACTTTCCATACTGAACTGCTGCTTCTTTATGTCAGATAAAAATGAAGCCATTGTGACAGGACAAACACCAAGACAACTTTTTAGGCACAGCAAAAGCACTGTCATATTCCAAGAAGTGCAATTTCCAAACGGTCTCCTCATTTCCCAGATTTTTAACCAAAAGAGATTCTACAGGACAATGATTAAGAAAGAACTGTAGATGTTAGGGAAGTTTGGAAATTATATCACATGTTTCTCAACCCCAGGGAAGAGGCTTGTAGATTTAAGCCATTTCTGGTAGATATTACTATACATCTCAAGGACTGGGATCCCCCAGTCTTTCTTGACATCTATTTCACTGCTATCTAAACCTTTTGATGAGATGTCCTCTCCTCATTTATCTTGCTGTAATTCAAGCCCAATTTTTTTGCCCTTTCAACTGCCTGGAAAGATCAGTCTATCCCTTCCCACTGCACCTACCTCCTTAAACATTATCAGTTCTTATGCATTCCCTCTTCTGCCCATTACAGAGCAAAAAATCTTAGCTCTTTCTGTCTGCCTTCATTAGTTATGTTTTCCAGAACTCTGTTCAGTCCATTTGTTTTCTTTTGGGCTCTCTGAAACCAATGAAATGTACATACAAACAAAAAGTTAGGAATATCTGAATGTCCTATCAATGCAGATTTAACTAATTCTGTTTAAAACGCCCCCATTCTAACAGCCTCTATGCAGTCCTTCCACCGGAAGACAGGCAAGCTGTTTACGGGGGAGATGAGACATACACTCACCACAGCGAAACTGAGGCACAGCTAAATGACCCACATAAGACCATCAGGGACATCTACCCCAGACAGGAACGGAAACCTGACAAGTCACTAACTGAGCTGTGCTGTAACTCTACCCTGACTCACAACACATGATCTGAAGCCAGCGTGCCCAAACACTTAACGGCTGCTGAGATTTCAACTAAAGTACAGGTTATATTTTTATCAATTTTTTTCGTGTTAACAATTTCTTCCTGTCTTTCAAGTGTCACAATCCATCCATTGATTCCTTTGAGGTATCAAACCTATATTTTTGGATTGCACTCCACTGGTGCACCTGCTTGTCAGTACCTTACTTACCAATTTGTGGCTGAACATTCTTGCTACAAGACCATCCAGCTCCTGCCCTAAATTTTCTGCTGTGTAATCCCTCTCCTAAGCTTTGTTTCTGAAAGCAGGCCCAGTACTGTAGTTTTCCTCAAACTAAACTATAAAATTATTACGATTGCATTTTTCCATGTCACAGCATGACTGATATCTTTATCCTTATGAATAGCCCCTTAAATAATCCATAAAACCTGGACTTGATGATCTTAATCCCTCGCTTGTATATAACCTCCTCTGGGCAAAGCTTAATAAGCACCAATAGCTTTCTAAGCTTACAGCTCACTAGAGAACCTGGAGGAATGTCAGGCTTTTATGACATTTCTACTGTAAATTCAGTAAAGCTTAAGCTGCCAGAGAGATTATGAATACCACATGAATCCACAGCCAAAGTGACCAATACCTTTTAAGAACACGAAATAAAAAATGCAGGAGCAGCAGTGTTTCCCACTTAGTCTGTCTTGCTCTATTACAAAAAGCAGACGAAAAGACTCTATTTTGCAGCATAACCTATGCTGCAAAACATCAACATAAAAAGAAATAAGAACCCTGAGGGTCTACAGACAAGTACTGCCAAATGACAGGTTCCTGTAAAGGCAAATGTCTCATTTTCATTTCAGTGGAGTAATAACAGCAGACTACCCATCATCTCTTTCACTGCTGAATGGCAAACATCTGTCTATTGAACCTGGGCATTTCCAGTGTACCTTACTTATCTACTCTTCATTCAGGCAGACGGGGAAATATCTTTTCCATTTATTGAAAGTTTTGAAGATTTCAAATCTATTCCTGCAGAGGCAAGAAAGGAAAAGCCCCCACAGGGATGTACTTGAGACTGGAACACTTTGGCTGCCTTTACCAACCCAATGGCACCAATCATTTTATTGCTGAAGAGGTTAGCTAGGGGCATATATGATTTCGTAGAAGTGTATCTTGGAGTTTGGCACAGGGTTTTTGACCCTACTTGTTCAGCAGCAGCACAGCCATGGTGTGCTTCAATCAGCTGAATGCACGGGTGAGTTTGTGGCTGGCTTTCTCTGTCCTCACAGCACATTGGCTGGGACCTTCTGGCTCAGGGGGCTTAGGTTGCTGTGCCACCTGCACTTTCAATTACCACTTATCTGTTATGAAGAGGAATTAGCAAAGGATAATAATTTTGGCGTTCTAATGTTCTAGTCGCCAGGTAACAGCACACAGCAGATGTAAATCAGAGAAGGTTTTCCTGATTTACTTTATGCTAAGAATGGCAGCCACATGGCTCAAGATCAAGTATGGACCAGCCACATGGGGACACAAAATCCATCAGCCAATGGAGCCACAGGTGAGAGCAGATCCTAAATGCGTTTCTGGCTACAGTTTAATGGAAATGGAAAACACCTATTAAAGTGACATGAATATGGAAAGTGCTACTGCACAGCAACAACATTGTTTTGTCCCTAAAAAAAAATAAAGCACTTTTTTAAAAAAAGAAAAACATTACCAGAGAAGCTTGAAGCCCTTTCTATATATAAACAATCCTTTTTCCAATGGCAAGCCTGTCAAAGCAAAACTACCCATCTGATACAGAATTAGCTGAGCACCACAAGCTGCTCCAAAATTTTCATATGCTCCAGAATAAACTCCAGACAATTTTTTTCCAGCAAAGCAGCTGGATCTCCTAAAATACTTTGCACTCTAGTGGTTAGGACAAGACATTTAGCAAATGAAATCTCTCATTCATATGTTTAAAGAAAACAGTCAGAATATTACATTACACTGTGCTGAAGTGTCACCACAGATCAAGATGATGCCAAGTTTAAACTGATGGTTCTTTACAGTGTACAGTTATCTTACATATAACTTGCATATACTTTGCTGAGGAATGTTTCTACTATTTGAGTCATAAAAGCTTTTAAAAATAATAACACTCCAGGTATTTTACAACTTTGAACTACAGTGAAGGGTTATTGAACACACAATCTGCAGGCATAAACAGTACTGTGGAAAATAGAAGAATTACATGATTACCCACAGAATTTCAACAACCAGAAGAAATTCAAAAGAGGCAGGCATTAACAAGGTAAATGCAAAGAAAGAAGAAAATGAAAGTATTCAAAAAACAAATCCAAAGGAAAAAAATAGTAACAATTAATAACAGCAAAATTGTAAAAACCGGCAAAAAGAAAATTCAGCAGTAGCAGAACACAGGACCCAAGCTATAAAATCACAAATAGTGATTATAACGCATCACTTTCATCAAAGTGTTATATTGTACAGAATTCAGCCATACATAAGCATAATCCTCGGTCATTAAAACTATGGGTCCTAGATCATTTATTTATGCAAGAAGATAAATTGCTGACTTACCTGCTTGCTGCATGCATATAATATATGTGGTAAACAAGCAGAGACAGTGCTGCAGCTTCCATTTCCAGTGATAGCACCACATTTCACTTACATGAGACATCCTGGGGGGAAAAAAGAAAAGCAAGCAAGAATTCAGGGAGTTTTACAACAAGACAAGAAAATGAGAAAGATACTGTTGTTAGTCAAACTAGTAACTAGCAGTAAATAAAGTAGCACCTGAAGATTATGGATGGCCCTAGTACTGCTTAAATGGAGACAAAAGTCTGCTAAAAAGGGTCAGAAATTATATTGTCTGGTTCTTAGCAGACAGCAAAGTGGAAGACTGGTCAGCGTTGGGTTTCTAAGCAGATAGATGTGGGTGGTATTTCAGTAAAAGAAACAAGAAGCACAGCCTGAAAGAGTTAAGTTGTGGGGGTTTCTCTGGAATAGGAAGTTTTACACATATAAACACATTTATTCTACTACATTATATATAATATATACATATTTGTTATTAACTAAATAAAGATGGTAGATGATAATTTGCCCTTAAAAAGGCTTTCCATTTTAAGTTCTAATTTTTTGACAGCTATGACATTTTCTGCTGACAACTTTTATGAAAATCCTGAAACTTTCCTTGCCAAAGTCTAGGAGCTCGTCTGTGCTGCCAGAGAAGTCAGGGACATGCTGATTATTTAATAAAATAAATACAGTTATAGGAAAGTCTCTATCAGTTATAGCTTGAAGTTGCAGTTTCCTTTCCCTTAAAGCCTAGAGGATATTTAACGGCTAAACCAAAATGCTTCCTCCATTGTGGGCAGAACAGGAAGCAAAACTCTTAATAAATTTATTCAGACTTTTAACCATGCATCCAAAATGAATGGCACTCCACTACATTCACGTCTCATTTTATTCAACAAGTTAGCAGCAAACAAAAGGAAGTAACAAGCAATGAAACACAACACACATTATTTTGACCAACTCCTTCCTCTCCTATTTGGTGACAATAACTGGCTTTTGTTCAGTAAGATATTATCTACCTATACTGAGGTAGATAAGGAGAAAACTCTTCCTTCTGCTCCACAGATATTGCTGTGAACCCACCAGCAAAATCTGGGGGCAAATATAAAACCTTTTCCAGTGTAAACTTCTGTTTATTCCCAAAGTGGAAACCAGTGCAGCAAGATAAACCATTGTAAAGGAACAACTAATGTTTCAGCTTCAAAAATAGTAATTCATCAAAGCACTGCTGTGGGCTAGACACCAATGGGCCCAGGTAAATGGCACTTCAGCAGAGCACTGTGATCAGGCTTCCCTTGAGTGCAGTGTTACACAGCATAGGTATCTGATTACAAAAGGAGTTCAGTTCTTTGTGGGTAATTGTATCAAATTAGGAATCTGAAGCAGACTTATTTTTTCTGAGTTATTGTAAAGTCAAACTTAACAAGTGTTGAAGACAAGCACAGAAAACACAGGGCTCTGAAGTACAAGAATCTCTTTGATGAAGCCAGACATACAAAATAACTGGATTATCAAACAATAGAATTATTGTCCTTCAACTTAGTGATCCAAAAATCCCTGTTAAAATCTCAGACAACAGAAAGCTGAGGTTTTGGAACTGTTACCTTTCAATGTATATAATTCATAAATCCACAATACCTTTAATAATCCACAATACCTTTAACATTGATTTAGAAAACTGAATTTGAACAGAAGTCCTTTGAAGACATGAAAACGGGTACACGCACACGCGAGCACATACAGCATGCATACATACTCACAGAGCGGGGAAATGGAAATGTTGGGGCTAACAGCTTGACATACCAGAGATACAAAAGAATTTCCCTGTTCCTACGGAAGAAAGAGTTTACAGGTACTGATGAGCTAAATGCCATCCTGCTGCTTAATCTACCAATGCAAACCTGTACAAGTGGTAGCATTACTGTTTTTTGTTGTTGGTTTGTTCTGAGCAAGCACAGTTACAGTTATCAGACCAGGAAACAAACATTTATTAATTCAGAGTAGATCTGCATTGATTTTCATCAAACTGATAAATTGTCTGTATCGTCACTTTTGATATCTCTGTGAGCTCTTGCGAAGATTTTGCTCATTTAATAACTGGAGAATCCAAGACACCACATTTGAGATACTCAAGGAAAAATAACATGACAAGGTTCTGCTGCTTAGGTCTGGTGTGAATGTACCCAGTCACACTGCCTCTAGTGCCTTTTTAAAAGAACCTGAAATTCTACATTAGTCTGAAAGAAGTATTTAATTTGGCCAAGTTCTATTTGTTACTGTTTACTTGCATTGCGGTAGTGCTTACAAGCCAGTACTCCATGGTACTCCAGGGTGACAGTTTACAGTCTGTTTCTTCATCCTCACCCATGTAAAAAGTGCTAGTCAAGAAAGATTCCAAGAACATGGATAATCAACAACAGAGCACAGTAAGTGCAAACAATAAGGCAGAAAGGAGTAGCTATAAAGATTTTTCCCCAGAAAAAAAAGCTAGATAATTACATAATTGCTATTAAAAAATACACAATTCTCCACCAAAATAAATAAACAAAACAAATATACTAAAAACCCATCTACTCGCATTCTCTGCCGTTGAAGGACAAAACAATTCTCTTTACACCACAATGTCTCAGTTGACTAGAAAAAGGTTTATCAGACTCAGACAAGAATGAACACAGAAGCGCATGCTACCAAAACACTCCACTAATGTGGGCACCATGAGTCAGATCTGTTTCTTTTGGAGAGGACTGTTGAAGAACTATTTTACAAAGCACAACTGCTAGCTGAGTGCTATAAATTAGTGAGGAAATCAGTTATTTATATGTTCTTAGGTTCTTGCAGAGATAAAAAGTCAAAATTCAGAAAAGTGACTTCTCACAGCCTTACACTGTGATGCATAACACTCCTATCCACACGAGAAGTTGTCAGGGATGGAAGTCAGATAACACATTGCCAACAAAAAGGCTTCTTCCACAACAAAATCCATCCCTGATATTTTCATAATTTGACATTTCAGGCATTTATGATAATCTGTTGTAATTACTGATGAATATTTCCCAGGCTTTAAAAAATCACTACTTAGTTGCAGATTTTATTCACCTCTTAATAGCCACTGTATTTATTTTAGGGTTCTATTTCTTGGTTACTGGTGTTAATCAACATCTAGAAGTGAATCCAAACAGCATATGAATAATTCAATAGAAAAATTAGGAAACAGTTCTGGGCTTGTTTATAGCTTATTAAGGGATGATATGGTCCCCTGACAGCACTGACTTGATGGCCCAGGAGACCCCTTTGGTCTTGTGTTCTTATATTAAATAGTATTAAAAAGATGTGTTCTGTTGTTTAATATTCATTAACAGCAGAGGGAATGGATATCAGAACAGCAATGTACTAAAACACACCATGAGTTTAGGTAAGCAAAAGTCTTTGTCCATAACAAAGATCTCAGAAGAGATATGGATTATTTCAGTCTTTGGTTACATGAAAATTGCTGAACACTGTTCATAGAGAGTTTTCTTCTTTATTTTGTATCAATTTAAATGAAAAAGCCCTGTTCTGTCCCCAGCTGGTAACACACTAGCAGCTCTGAAGAAATCACTCTAGATTGTCACAGAACCAAAACATTTTACCCAATATATTTGGGAATTATTAGGACTCTTACGGTAAGAGTACATCTACTACAGATGGATATAGTCTCAAAACAGCAATCCCTCTTAACATTCTGAGGGGTTTTGTCAGTTTTGGCCTTCTGTAGAGTCTGATTTTTCTGAAGTACTAATTTTTCTATGGACTTACATTTCCCAGTGTAGACACTGAGTGACATGACCAGCTATGCACTCTAGCTACCAATTCAGTCCAATCCACAGCTACTTTCATTTCCTATAACTTAGGGAGACAATGAGCTTATTCACAATTCATTCCAGAAGAGCAAAATAGACATGTAAATTATCTAAACCATAAATGGATAGTAACTTGACACAGTTCAAGATCGAATTACTGGGAGTTTTGCTACATCCAACTACTAAATCTTTTACTTTACATGCCAGCAGCCAGCTAGCAGGCAAAACAGCATCACCTTTTAGGGAATATACAGCTCTGCAGGACAACATACACAAAATGTGAATAATGCTGGAGCATTTAATTTGTATACTGTACCACCCCAAAACATGCAATACAAATTTGAATGCACCATCTTCCATGTTCAAAACTTTGTCAAAAGTTCCCCTGGAGTAGGATATGAATTCTGCCTCAGGCACACTGACATGACTTGCTTTGGTCTTTGACATATCTAAAGCTATTAAGGAAAAATGTTGCTGACACTTAAAAGTTAAAGGAAAGATAATATCAATTTCACAATTTTTTTCCTCACATAGATTGTAAACAAAAATATTTTAAGCTTAATCACTCTCAAGTGGAGCTGCAAGTGAAAGATGATTGCAACTCACAATTTAGTTCCCCAAGATTATTAGAGAAGTTGATTTCAGCTTTGAAATCATTACTTTAAACTGTAGTACATTAATGTCTTGAAAGATTAATTACACAACACCCCTTAAAACTTTCATTTTGTTAAGCACTACTTGTTCCTAATTATTCTTACAGCCAGCTTTGAAAACACCCTCATGCTCATCAAAAGAGACGAAAAAAAATAAGACACTGCCTTTTAATTTAAACAGTATCAGCCCTATCAGATCCATCTAAGTCCCTTGGCTTTCCTTTCAAAACGTACTTTTCCCAGTTGCAGGCAACAAATCTGCCGGCTGTTTCCAACCGGGTAGCACCGCAACACAAAGTCTTTAGAAACTCCTAATTTCTGCCTTAACTTCACGGCGCGGTGTGAGAACCCCCTGCCCTTTTCCACTTGTACCGATTCCCTCGGGTGCATCCACAGCTCCTCGCTTCTTGCTGCGAAGGCACCGGCGGAACGCCTAACCCCAGACCTCAGCACCTCGCCTTACCTTCGGCGAGGGACAGCCACTAAAGGAGAAATATCCCAGGCAGGGCTTCCGGAGGCCAGGGCAGTGTCCCACCCGGGGCCGGTGGCGTTGGGCAGGAGGGGGAGCCCCGATCCGGCCGCGGTGCCGCCCCTCGCCCCCCGAGGGCGGCGGAGCCCCGCGCTGCCCCCGCTCCGTGCGCTGCGGAGAGTCGCGGTGTGGCTGGGAATGCTTCCTACAGCCCGCCCTGCCCTCTCTCTCCCTTTCGCTACTTCTTCCCTACTTGTGCTGGCACCTCACCTGGAAGGCTGCCTCTGGTGCCAGGGCTCCTCGACGTGAGCGGCCGCGGCCCCGAGCCGAGAGGCCGGGGCCGGGCGGATGCGGGGGCACCGCCGCTCAGGGCGGACGGCCAGCGGGGCCAAGTGTTTCGCTACTTGCCCGCAAGCACGGGGAAATTCACCAGGGCGGTCCTAAGGACGGGGTTAGGGTGCCCTGCGAAAGGCAGCGGCCGCCCGGCAGCGGGCAGGGCAGCCGCCGACGGACACGGAGCCCGGACGGGGCAGAGCCCTGCCAGCCCTGCCCTCTGAGATCCCGGCCTGAAACTTCCCCGTTTCCCCATTCCTTCAGCCCTACCTACCTGCACGGCTCAGCCCTGACATTACTCACCACCTTCCGTGGGTGGTGGGGAAGCCCTGCCGATCCGCCC
>VWZT01011813.1:519108-550420 GCA_013397055.1 Pachycephala philippinensis
GGACGGGCCGGGAGCCGCCGCCACCGGGGCCCCGGGCACCCCTCCCAGGAGCTGCTCCACGGGACCGGCGCGCCGCTCTGGGGACAGGGATGGCTACCCCCGGAAAGGCGCTCCCCGGGCGGCACCGCACGGCGTCTTCCAGGCTGGCACTGCCGTGCAGCGACCCGGCTCACTCCTTAGGGGCTAGGCCGGGGGTGTGCAGTCCCCAAGCACCCCGCGGGAGATGGTAGGCACAGGTCCAAAGCCACCCGCAAAGCACACGGGCCACCTCTGAGAAGATTCCATAGTGGGGACACTGCCCTTGCCGGTCACAGCGTCCCGAGCGTGTATCACCTCGCAGCATCCCAGTGGCAGCAGGGTCCTGGGGACAAGCACACCCTCCACACTTGCGCACTGCAGAGGGAGGCTCACATAAGCCCACCTGCTTACCTCGAGAAAACAAACTATCCCGCTGTCCCGGAGCTGCTGGCACAGACTCCAAGGCACTTAAGTGTGTCAGTGTCCTTTGAAGCACAGAACACACTAGGGACACAAGATGGGTAGGTGGAGGTGACACAGCTCTGACCCACTTTCTGAAGCATGCAAGGCGGTGTGCTGCTCCCACAAAGTGCTGGCCCACACCTCACTCCTAGGTAGCGTTCCTGGAGGATGGTAGTTTGCACTGTTTGCTAATGATCCTGAGTTGCTTTGCTCAATTAAAATCTGTAGGACATGGGACTGTACTACAGGTCGGTGGGAAAGCATTAAAATGATGGAAAGGGAGAAACAAAAGGTCGTCAGAGAAATCCAAAATTTTCACAGTACTCCATGGATCTGAGCTGGCAGGATGAGGAACGATGGGGGAAGAAGAGCCCTGGCACAGTGAGTCATTCAATGAAGTTATCAGCATGCAATGGCAGTTAAAAGCAAACAGTTCCTATTTTAAAAAATAAAGAAAACATCGCTAAATTTTTCATGAACTTTATGCTGAACATTAATATTCACTTATTCTGGTCAATTTTTATTCTCTGTCCTTAAAACCAATAAAACTATAGGCCTTGCTTTCATTGTAAATTCCTGGCACTTAACATGGGCGCGAGAACTGCTGGGACTGGGTTAGCCAAATCCACATGGCCAGTGGGGCAGGCTTGAGCAAAGTCAACCTACAAGTTCTTGCCTCTGGGTTTATTGTACACCCACAGATTATGGCATTTACCTCACATGCACAGCAAAGTCTGTGCTTCTAGAATGCACTGGACTCACTGTACCTGAGCTCAGGATCTCCTGGGCATATTGGACACACCGTGTATGAGATGTACACAGTAAATCAAGAGCATCTGGAAGAAATCAATCTGCCATTAGTGCCCAGATTAGTGATACATGTGTAGTGTTTATCTGCTGGCTGTGTTGGAAACTTACATCTTCCCTACTTGGAAGGCAGCAGAGGTGACTGCAATTCCAGAACCTGGCAGTCAAGCTAAAAAAAAAAAAGGAAAAAAAAAGAAATCACGGGATTTTTCCCATTTTGTTTTTGTTCAGCTGTTTCTTGGTTAATTCTCACGTTCTGAATTTGCTGTCATACTCTTTGGCAATCGTCAATCTGCTTACCCCTCCACAGCAGGAGCACTCCTGCTTCTGGATCCCAAACTGAACACTGCCCAGTGAGAAATGCCTGTGATGTCCAGTGGGGATAATGTGCAGTGCAGATTTTCTGGATAATGAAGTAGCACGTTTCTGAAGACAGAGCTGCAGAGCAGTGAAGAGAACCTTCTGAATCACTCATGAGAAAATGCTGATCATTATCTGGCAGCAGCTCACTGTGCCACATCTGCCTTTAATCAATAGTGAAACAACTTGGCATGGTGTGGGCAGTCGGAGAGGGCTCCATCTCTGACAGCTGCTTAGTAAGAGAGAGCTTCTGTGTAGATCAGTGATTTTAAGATCTCCGTCTCAGAGTGAGAAACTGCAGACTACATTACAACACCCAACTTAGGTTAACATTACAGGCTGTCTTTTGCACAATGTGATTAAGAGGAAAAAAATTACAGAAGTCTGGGAAGCAGTGCTATAACCAGAAAGGTTCTTTATATTGACATCTACTGAGCAACACCCGCAGAAAGTCAAGCAGCTCTTTTTATTCTTTTCTTACCACATCTGTAGTCACAATGTTGCTTTACATTTATTTTTATTACACCTCAAGCAAGTGGGGTCTGAATATTTTTAGGTACAGGGGTAGCATATTCTTCAAATATTGCAGAGTGTTTAATGAATAATCTGAGATGATAACTTAAATATTTATTTTGCATGAGTTTATAGGAACCGGTTTTTATGGCTTTGTTCACGTATTTCTTTAAACTTACGGCTAGGGTGGTTTCCTTATATTTTGTGCAACTTTGCATCGATTCCATTAAATAGCTTATAAGAATGTTAAAGAATATTTCATGAAATAATAATACGAAATACCATATTTTATGTCTGGACACTTTGTTTGAATATTTGAGACACATGATTTTTCAATGAACTTTTGTTTTGAAAGTCTCTTCTATATTATATCAATTGCATTTAGGAAAATCTGTGTTTATTTTCCAGAGAAGTTCGAATACTCAAACTTTATTGCCTGTAACAGTGTAAAAGAGAAAACACCTAACCTGAAACAATAAAAAGTAAGCTGAAAATAAATAGTGCATTGCTATAAGCTCATGAAGAAAATTCAAGATCATATACATTCTCAAAAATTTCAAGAGAAAAAAAAAAATTGGTTTTGCATTCCTGGCTTTCTGTCTGGTCATTCTCATATCTTGAAGAAAACGTGATACATACCCACAGCTGAGTTTGAAAGTTCAAAGGTGAGCTCCCAAAGGCTGGTTTTGAGGACAGAAGTTTGGGCATTGGTCTAAAAGGTGAAGTAGCAGAATTGATGTGAATTGTTGGGAACAGCAGTTCACATCAATTAAAGGATTCAAGAATTCACATCAATCCAAGAATTACTTCAGACTTTTGACATATAGCTCTGTTTCACTATGCTTGTACATAAAGTAATCTCATAAATTACATAAAGTAATCTCTCTTGAAGCTTTTCCTTTCTGAGAATGTTTTGTCCCTCTAAAGACTACTTAACCAGCTCCCAGATTTCCCAGCACCAATCAGCCTTGTTTGCCCCTACCTGGGTCACAGCTGAACCCGTTTTTCACAGTCCGGAGGACAATCTGACCAAACCTCCTGGCTTTTCTACTTTCAGAAGGTCTCTAAGCAGCTCACCTTTCCTTATTTTCCCGTAACTGAGAGAGTAAGGGCCTTACCTTTCTGTTTCAGGTGTAAATGCAGCGCAAACGGGATCAGGAGGGTCTCTTCCTTTATTTAGTTCTTTTTTTTTTTTTCTGGAGAGGTGTTTTCCCTTCAGATTTGAAGTGCCATCCAGACAGGGTTGGTTCCCATTAGTAAGGTACTGAAGAGGTGTCAAGTCAGTTTTCACTGTGGGCCTTAATGCAGTGGTTTCACCTAAGTGCTGGGCAGGGATGGCTGGGTGCTGGGTGAGTGAGCATGTTTTAGAGGCTGCTGACCCAGTAGACAGGGGTAAAGGGCACACAATTTCTGTGCTTAACCAAGTACCAAGCCAGCATGGTCTTCCAAGAACTTGGGAGGCAAGGCAATTGTAAGGACCATATTGACTGAAGTTTGTAAGTGGTGAAACTGCCTATAAATGTTTGCACTGGCCTATATGTTCTTGAATTTAAGTTTTTGTCTCCTGAAAACAAGCATGAAGTGGTCTGTAACTCCAATGTATTTCTACAACACATGTGCAGGATTTCAGGGGCTAACACTCTCGTATGTTTACCTCATTTGGTATTTTCTCAGTGTGCCTTCATGTGCATAAAACTTAGGCTATGAAATATTTCCTGTCAGGGAGGTTACCACCAGCTAAAATGCCGTGGTTTGTGCCAGATGAGATGTCTTTGATGAAGTGCTGAGAGCATGGCATATACAGTGCCTGCACACACTGCACTCCATAAAATTCTGTAAAGTCTGTGACCTCAAACAAAGCAAGAGACAGATGAGGCAGCAAATTAATTTGGATGGTTTTCACAAAACATTTCATGTCTTTGATCACTGTCTTGTTTTTTGAGCCCATTTCAACTCCTTACTGTTGATCAAGCACTCCAGGGGTTCTGAACCTTAGCCTGCTGGGGCGTGCTGCCACTGGTGTTTTTGCACACACTTCTGATCTGTGGGGGTGGGAGGATGCTGGAGGTCCCTGCTTCCTGAACTTTCATTTCTCTAAAGGGGAAGAGGAACCTCATAACATTATTCTAGCTTCAGATGAATGAACTTGGGAGTGGTGCTCCCTTTACATGGTGATGCACCCTTACTATAAAGAGCTCTGTAGGATGATGCTGTTATCAGTAAAGAAAAATCAGCAGCCTGAATCTGAGCTAGTGTCTGGTGTTCAAACAAGAAGATAAATGTGCTAAGAAAGAGCTTGTAGAACCAGAGGATATGAAGAGAGAATCAGTCATTTGTGGTGTGATTCAAAGCACAGGGAGGGGAAAAGCTCAGTAATGAAAAGAGAATATCTCTATTAATCAAGAGATAATTCATCTCTGCCAAGTAGACTTTGAACTTAATAGATGCCAACCAACAGGGTAAAATCACTTATCTGTCCAATTCTTTTGTCTAAAAATGTGCCTCTGTGGCTACAAGTCATTTCAATGCTGAGTTTATCACCACCTAAACTGCCCCATCTCCTTAATAGATTAACCCTGAAATTAGAGCTGTTTAGAGAAGGTGACACTGATAGCTAGGGTCCCTCACAGAGTGTGGGCACTGAGAGGAACCACACCGATATTTTTGTACAACACCAAGAAAATCTTTTCCCACCAAGATCTGTGCAAAACCTTCTCATGAATGGATACTTGACTGGAATAAATACTGATCCCCGAGAGACTCTAAAATGGCATCAAATTTAAATTTTGCTCTACATATGTCACTTCACAAATAACCAAATTCTAAGGAGCAACAGGTTTCAGCTGAGCAGGCCATATTTTAATGGTGCCAGTTGACCTGATTCATCTCTAATTCTGGATTCTTGATCTTTTTTTCAGTCATGCATTGGCCAGTTTGGAGGAGTTAAAAAAACAGTCATTCTTCACCTATTTTTAGAACCCAACTTTTCCTTTAATACAACTTCTGGGCAGGATTTCTCACTTCCGTTTTCTGTCCAGATGTTAAATATTTGGAACAACTGGAAGAAAAGCTGACCTCATGGTATTTCCATCAGGTTCCACTGGTGGAACAACTGGAAACCTCATGAGGAAAGCCCTTCTCTAAGTGTTCAGACTAGTTTTGCAGACTCAAGAGCTTAGGAAACTTTGGATAAGTTTTGAGTAAGTATCAAAATATTTGGATGCTTATCAGAACTGAAGCCAGAGCGAACTGCATGAAGTTCATTCATCACTCTTTGTGATAATAGCACAAGTGGTAACAAAATCATAGGGTCACATAGAAATTGAAATAATTGCATGTTAATCATAATCAATTAACTATTTCCCATGTGATAAAAAATAATATACTTCCATGCAGAATGGAAATTAGATGCTAAACACCAGCAGTACATTAAACTAAAAGAAGGGTTCAAAGAGCTGTGTTGTAGGGCAAAAGCAGAAAACATGCAAATATATAAACCCTTTTTAACTTTTAGGAAAATAAAAGAAAAAATGAGCTAGTACTGTTTGTGATTAACTAGCTATCCACAGCTCTTTTGAAACTTTTCACTCTGTTCAGGCTGATACCACAGGAATTTCACACCAATGTTTTAAAACATTACTGAAAGTAATTTTTTTTGAGATATGAGAAAAAGTCCTTGCAATTCCAGTTTTCAATAAATTATACAGAAAACCCAAACAAACAAAAAAATCCCCCAGTATTGTTTCAAAACTATGTGAAAATTTGACCTGCCTTCAGAACTTAAATTCCATTTCCTGTCCGTATGCATTAATGTAAATAACAGAATCATATACTATCTGTTCCACAAGACAAGGAAGAAATGAGACAGTTTCTTGGGCCCGAAGAACATGATGGAGTGATGCAGGTAACACTTTGTCTGACAGACTTCAGCTCCCCAAACTTATTGATTAGGAATTCTTTAGAAGCTGAACTAAGTAGGACAGACTTCGCTGTGAATTCGGAGTAGCGATTAAATCCATGCTTTGGACTTGCAGGCCCCAGTCAGTATGAGAACAGTTAATTAAAATAAAGAATTGTTTTCCATTAAGAGAGTGATCTGAGAAAAACAATCCAAACCCTGGACTTTTCAATGTACATTTTGAATTACCCTCATCATAATATCTGAATGGTTGATTACACAGTACCCTTGAGCAAATACACTGATTTACTGTAATATTCCAAAAAGGGAGCTGACAGACAGAGAGATTACAGAAAAGTACCCCCCTAATAAATGTCCAGCCTAAAAGTCTTAGGATGTTATTTTCCCTTGTGAATTTTGTGCTATATTTATAACATTTCTGAATTTTTCAAAATGTATTCCTGCAGAGCTCAGTCCTCCTCATAGAAAAAACTAATAGGTAAGTGGAAATACATCAGTAATGAGGGTTTTTTTCAATCTAAAACACTATGGCAGCAGTAGGAACAAGTTCTTCATGGCTCCCTTAAAATAGCTTTTGTCTTTCTTCAGCTCCTTTCCCATGTATTGGTCCCCTTTTCTCCCTGGTTGCAGGTATTGCACACAATGAAGAGGCATCTCAAATTCTAAAAATAATTGTGATTCTTGCAGGTGTATGTATAGACTCCTATCAGTGAACAGAGCTGGAGCCTGAGGAGGGTGTGGTGAGAACTGAGAAGTTATATCACAATGTATATTGTTATATAGCTACTTAACCATGTCCAGCTCACTGAGCTCCACTTGAAACTGGATCACCCACCTCCAGAACCTCCAATTAAGCCACCATATTTTACTCCCAAGTTGACCTGACACAAATACAACATCCTGCAACTAAAGAAGAAAAAGCTATGAGGGAAAGCAGCTGATCTGAAACAGGTTATAATTTATTTACTCAAAGCAATACCACTGAGATGAGCCAAAATGAGCTCAGAATCACTAGGTTAATGTGTATTTACCCAAACCTGAACTTTTCCATATGATGATGTAGGAATCCACACCTCTGCAGACCTCCTGGCTATTTCTTCTTTGTGTCTTCTCTTTTCCTTTCACAGGCAGAACATAATTGAAAACAAAGGTAAAAATCTGTGAAAAAACCCTGGAAAGCAAAGGCACAACCTCATTAAGAGAGTGCTACTGGAACGGGAGTATGTTTTTGTGATTGTGGGGGATGAGAGCTATCAGCAGTTCCACAGACCAGCTGCAAAACAGAGAAAGGAAGTCAGTAGTGGAAAAACAGACACCAAAGCTTTATGGACAGCTTTAATTCAGAATTGTCATAGAAGACCTAGTCCAGCATCTGAACATGTTCAATTCATTGTGAAAGCTGAGCTAGATGCATGGTTTTGATTTATTTCTTTTGAAACACTGCTGTAAGTGTCATCAAGGAAGCAAGACTGCATCTATTTGTACTGCAACGTCAATGTGCAGTCCCCTGAATTTTCAGTTTGGTGAGGGGTAATTAAGACTACATTTGTAGGCCTTGCTTTTAACTTGTCATAGCCCAAGTCATGTTTAATTTTCTTTTTAAAATATTTTAAATCCTGTGTAAAATTTTATGCATTTTCTTAAGTTTTTACTGTATAGCAAGACATAGTAAAACATCATACAATACAGTCTCAGGAATTGAATTAGTGTAATATTATAGTGTTACTTCTATGGGGCATGTATTGGATGGTTATATCAATACTGTTTTCCTTAACCTAAGAGAGAGTCCGTGAGAAAAACAGTTGAGGGTGTATTTCTTCATGAGGAATAAATAAGTCCTGGAAAAATTTGTGGGGAGGGGGAAAGAAATACAGCCTGTCTACTTCCCTAACTCAAAATTAGGGCTTGACAAGTCACAGGGAAATATGCAAAGAGGAAAGAACATATTTTCCATTTAACTCTGTGTAAAATTTTGGTTTTTTATCCTTACAATAAAAATTTTTTTTGAGCCCTCTTTCCCCCTTATTTCTTTTCCACCCTGCTTCCCCCTACTTCTCTGCCCCTTCTCGCCGCAACTTCTCCCTACAATTAGAGGTTCCAAAATAAAGGTTATTCAACTTCACTCTATACGAAGACCTACTTAAATGAAAAAATATGACATAGCTTTTAAAGCATCAAAAATCTCTATTTCACATGTATTTTGAAAAATACTGAGATTAATATAAGTTTGAGGGAAAAAAAACCTGAAACCATGAATTCCAAGCTTGTATTACCTAGGTATATTCAGTCATTTCCCTGAATTGTACTGACTTTCCAAACATCATAAAAAGAACAAACTGTATTCTAGAACAGTCAGTCAAAGCCTCTATGTGAAAAAAAAAAGAAGACAAAACCCCCCTTACCTCTAACTTTTTCTTGTTTTTTAAGTGCTGTTTTTTCATTTGTTTGGGAAATATGGACCAGTCCTACCCTCAGCAGAGGTGTCTCCTGTGCTCTTTTCCTAGGACCTGGCGACTGTTTATTCTACTTCCCTAAGCATTAGGGATATATAGCAGTATTAGGGATTATATGGATGTACAAAATAATCCTGCCAACTCTACCCCTGACTGCCAGGAAGGGTTTAAGTGCAGCTGGCAGTGTAATTCTCCCCACACCACAACCCTCTCTCCAGGGCTGAGGTTTAAAAGGCACGGGACAGCCTTCACCAGTGAAGAAACTGCAGCAACAGATGGTGGCTTTTCCAGAGCAAATTCCAGCCTATGGCAAGGAATCACCCATTACTTACTGAAGCAGGGAGCAAGCTTTGCCCACAGGCCAGGGCACAGGAGGAGAGGACAGATCCCACAGCACGGGAATTGGGGTGATTCAGTGTTCCTGTGGCTTTCTTTGTGTTTCAGATGTAAGGTCTAGCTAAACATGAGAGCTGCTATTTCTTACATGCTCTAAATCTTACTTTATAGCACTTATTAGGTTTACTGTACTTCTAAGATAAAAAGAAATGAGCAAAACTCTCTTATTAATTACTGATTACTTATATACACCCAATCTCTGAAATGTATTACAAGAAACAGTGACAGAGAGTAACCACTACAAATAATGTAAATACAGGTACAAGTATAAATACTCAAGATTCACAAAGTTTAAAGATGTTTGAACAACATTCCCATTTAACTTTCTTATTTTGCTGTTTTAAATTATTTTCACTAGAAGTAGGCAATCATGAGAATGCAGAGGGTTAAAGAACAAATTCAAAAGAAATGCCTTGTATGAAAACATCTGAACTTAGTTTAATAATCCTTTTTTGATAAGCCAAAAGGATTAATTACAAAACATATAGTAATTCTTTTGAAGTTCACCATTTTCATTATGATGTTTAAATGTCTTCCTGCAGCTAACCTTTGTCTAATCTATCCTGAACATACTTATTTATTTTTTCAAATTGAAAAGGAAATTCAGGCAGTTGAATGTTAGTGCTGCTTATTAATTTCACAACACTAGTATAGACAGTAATTTATTAAACTAGAGGTATTTGGCGAACCAGTTTGAGTTAATGACTCAGCAGCTCAAATATGTCCCTAAAGCAATGATCTCATATACAGGTTCTTTTATGTCCTAAGTTGTTGGAGTCCAGCTCTCAATGACTTGGTTTTACCATCATCACGTCATAACTCCAAACATCTGCCTCGGGATCTCTACTTAAAGTCTCAGCAGAGAGGTGAACGGGACTGCAGTGAGAGCCAACCTCTTTCCTATGGGAAGCGTATACCATTCACCTTAGGGACAAGACATGTTAGCTCTACGACCTGGGAAAGCACCAGTGTCTGCCCCAAAATCCTTCTATGAAAAGGTCTGCAGCGCTGGAATCCCGCTTTCAAATAACTGCCTTAGGACTTAGGATTTAAAGTAGTGTGCTAAAAATACTAATGCATTAGTAGAGTTATTCTGTGTATCATTACATGGTGTTACCATAAAAGACTGCATTTAGATATTGAGAGTGGGTGTTTCTCTGGGTGCTGTCCTTTCTTCTTGTGAGACATGCTTCCTTCCCGCCTCTTCTCTGCCCTTACTTCCTCATGCCTTTTTGGAGGGTGAAAAAGGAAATAGCACTATGTCCACAGACCCCACAGGGGCTACCTAATCTTCCTTCTGCCCCCTAAGCACCCAGCACTCCACCTCCACCTTCTCCTTGCTCAATAATAGGCAACTGGTTCCACCCTGCACTGGAATTTCACACAGCATCTTAGCAATTAAGGCCCATGTAAACAAGGGAGTGCAAACCCCTAACCACTACTGAGGAAAAAGGGTGAGTGTATGAGGTGGCACAGGAAAAACATCTAAGGGTGACTAAGAAGATACAGAAAATCTCAGGAGGTAGGAATTTCAGAGGGAAGATGCAGGGAAAATGGTAGGAGTACTGAAAATGAGTTGGTGGAAGAAGACTGGATGGATAAACCAAATAGGTACAGAAGAAGCACAGGCAGGGCCACATAATGGAGAGAAAATAAGTGGAAATACAGCTACAGGGTAAAAAAAGGCAAGGGACATTTCAGTGAGAAAAGGATGGAAGATGATAGAAGGAGGTACAGAAGGAAAACAATAAACTGGAAAACCAGAAAAACTTGAAAAATAATTAATAAGCAATTAGTTTATTAAAATTAAAATTATTAGATCAAAATAAAATGGGTGTGAAAAAGATATCTGAAAACTTGGTCTTGGAGTTCATACACTGCAAGCAAGTATTTTTGGAAATATTTTAACACTGTAACTGTAAATGCACTTTTCAGACCACTGTTTTTCAGTATCACACATACTATGTGAGAATGTGTGTGTAGAGATAATGCCCACTATACTAAGTATCATAAGTATTAACAATCTAAATCATTAAAAGCCATGAATTTACAATCATTACATTCTTCCTCCATTTCTCATTCGTTTTTCTTCATGAACTTGAATACAGACATCCATTAAGCTAATGAGGAAAATGGAGCTGATTTTGCACTGGTCTGCCTGGAATGGCTCCCAACACCACTTGGTTCAATAGTCAGCAAGACCTTAAATGGGACTTTTGGTAGAGTTTCCATAAATAGCCAGCTCAGATTCAGAAAGGTCTGAACACCCCAAATTCATACAAAGTCAGTAAGAGGAGTGTCTATTAAGCTGTTCTGCAAATTTTCTCCCTTTATCTTATATCAGAAGAACTTCCTCTATCATTAAAAAAAATCTCCAAACAAAAACTAAGATTGGGTTTTTTTTCCTGAGTTATAATAACTAAATAACTTTGTATTATTGACACAGACATTTCAAAACACAAGAAGAATCATTATGATGTCTCCAGTGATGGTTATTAGTGACAGTCTCTTGAAGCTGTAATGTTGTTCTTAATTTCTTTACTCTCAGTAAAGTAATTTATCTGTTGGGGTTTTTTTCTGGCAGCTGTTACTACTTAAGCTTCTGAAAGCACAACTGAAAAAGCATAATTGTATCTTAAGATGTCATCAGCTTAGCTGTAACATTGGATCTCAGAACAGGTTACTGATTTCAACCAGTGACTTATATTGCAATCAGCAGTGGAAATAATTTGAAACTGCTCTGCCTACACAAGCAGAGCTGATTCCCCCTGAGGTTAAGGGAAAGGTTCCCACTGACTTCAGCAGGCTTTGGATTAAGCTGTGAATAAGGATCTGCGCAGGGTAAATACTGGTGACAGAATCTGGGGCTCTGCCAGATAAACACAGAAAGAGATGGGGAATTTCAGAATGCTTTGTTCCTGGAAGAGAGGAGACTTTCTATCCTTTGTTTTTTAGCTCTAATTATCCCCCATCCAAAAAAAAGGTCAGGAAGAAAGAAACAGGAGAAAAGACTGAATCTTTCTTTCGCCCTCAAGTGTTCAACAGAATGTGAGTACACTTGTGAGAAACATTTTGTTTTAAGCACTCTTTACTAACTGTGACAATAATCAAAATGTAGGAAGGTATATCTAGTCAGTGGTGTTAGAACCCATGTTTATAAGAACCCATTCTTGTAAACAAGGTTTTGTGTTAAATGTCAGTATACACTGGAGAATTCCATTCCCCATCAGCATCTATTCTGTACTTGTTTGGAAATATCCTGATGATTAGTACAGGGACATCCTCTTCATATGCAATATTGCAATATGCAATATTACTTAATGATTTTATTCAGCTTGGGAACATTAAGAGCCAAGGAATATCCCTTTATTGAATGCTCTTTTTAATGAGATTATAGTAAGACATCCCTCTAAAGCTGATTTTGTGTGGGGACACAGAAAAAAAATTCCGCTTTATATTGACCAATATTTCTCTTAATTTTCCATTGGCTTTTATATTTTTAAATAATCTAAGTGTTAATGCTTTCTGAATTACACTAAATTCAAAAATTGTTACAAAGAGGGGTCCAACACATTGAAAACAATTTATAAATTAGACCAGAATTAGATACACTGACTTATTTTCAAAAACATGGAGATGTGGCACTTAGGCACATGGTTTAATGATGGACATGGCAGTGCTGGTTTAACAGCTGGACTTAGAGGTCTTTTCCAACCAAAATTATTTTATGGTTCTATAGGCTGGATATGTATTGAAGTCATCATATGAGGTACTGCAAGCTCTTAAATATTGTATTCTTTAGACCATCAATGGATTTTTGTCTTCAAGCATTTTCTGCTCAAGCCAATTTGCAGAAAAAACCAGCAAATGTGAGCACTGTATTAAATTTATTATATTAAATGTGACATGCTGGTGCTTTTAAGAAATAACAACTAGATAATTTCTGCCAGAAAACCAGGTTTGAACAAAAACTGGTACAGAGAAGCAAGTTCAAACGGACTGCGAATTTTCAGTGCAGAGAAAAGCATTTGTCCTTTTCTGAGCCAGAAAGCACATTCATCTTTCCCAGTGTCAGCAAATACGTGCAATTTACACATTACTGTCTAAGCTTCTAAAAAAAATGTGGCCCTTGAGGCTTTCTTCTTCAGAAAATACAAAGTTAAGCTTCCCAGTAACATTTTTTTTTTCATGGGAATCACTTAAAAGCAGTTAGGAAGCACAATTAAAAAAATCCCTTGACTGTGACCCATTCACCACACCCCAGGCCCAGACTTAGCAGGAAAATAATTTGGTGATACAGTAGGGTTGCTTCATCATGGCATGCTTAAAAAAGTCTTTACAATTAGACTATTAAAGCATGGGGCCAAATTCAGTTCAATTTTAGTTAATAATGCAAAAGTTGTTGCAGGTAACTTGGATGCAAGTTTTTATATTCTGCTTTTGTTAGTAGATGAAATGAGCCTTGATGACACTGTGGGTCCTCGGATTTTAGCATGGAATAGGTTTTTACTTTAAATGCATAGTAGATTCAAATGCCTGAGCTTTTGGGTTTATTTTTCCTTGAGGTAATAGTTCCTTGGCAACTCACCAAGCCTTTTCTACTTGCTTTGCATAAGAAACAGCAAGACTGTGTGAGTATTGTGTGTGTGTGTGTGTGTGCGCGCGCGCGTGTGTGTGTGTGTGTGTGTACAGGATATATGTGAATATATTTTGGTCATAACATACATTTTCTTTGAAGAGGAACTCTTTTGTACTAACTACTCACACATATATATGTGCATATGTGTATTGAGTAATAACTAATAATAACTAATTAATCCTTTGTCTGCACAGGGACCTAAAGAAACTGAGAACTCATAGATGCACACTATAAAAGAAGTGCTATATTCTGAAAATAACGTGGAAAAACAATCATCTTGCTAATACGTGTGTTGCTCAAATAAAATATTACCTTAATAAAGGAGCTAAGAATCCACTTGTTTCTATACAGATGTAAATACATCCAAGTTTATTATTTTAGCTCTAGCTTATGATAGAATTACTCATTTAAATTACAGATGTAATAAAAACTAGTCTTGCACAGCCCAGTGAGTAAAGTCAACGAGACAACAGTTAAGATCTGGAATCCAAGTGAGAGTAACACTGTCTAATCAATAACCTATGTTCTCTCAGTTAATGCTTTATATGTATCTCTGCTTGTATTTCAAGCTGCCTAAACCATGGCAAATGTAGCCTTTTAATAATTCTTCTCACAGCCATGATGCACTAAAATTTCAAAATTTTCTTCTGTTTGATGGATGCAGGACTCAGTCCCCACGGTGTTGATACCCAACAATGAAAGAAATGGTCTAGAAAAGTTTTGATACCTACAGTATGGTCTTATGTCCAACCCTCCTCTTCACAAAACCTCCTCCTCCCGTGACCCTCACTGCGCTGTGGAGACCCCAGTCCTGCAGCTTCCTTCACATCCCAATTAACAGCACTCTTCCCTGTGGTGCCTAGGGCAATACAAGTGGATACCAGCCTTAAATCTTCTTTTTTCCCATTCTGCTTTCCTCCTTGTTGGAGCAAATGATTTCCCATACTGTCATTTTTTTCAGACCACGGCATCTCTTTTCCTTCACACACTTTCTGTCCCAGCCTGCCTCACTGCATCCTCAGACTCCGCAGGTAGACCTGTTAAATGCAGAAGGCAAGCTGGCACAAGCCAGCTGAAAGAAAGGTAGCTGGCAGAACTTAACTATTATCTGTGGGCTGTTCTTAGAGAAGGCTGCATTAATCTGGCTTATTAAACCCACATAGACAACCCTTCGTTCTGGCTCTGGAACCTGTGGGGTAACCTATTTCACACCAATGCAGGGGAGTGCTCAGCACCTGTGCTCAGACATTTAAGAAAGAGCAGTAGTTGCTAGGACAAGGAGGAACAGAGGAAGAAAGTAGAAGGGGACATTGCCTGGGACATGGCTGGAGATACACTCTTGGAAGGAGGTGCTCCAACAACAAAGGAGTTATGGCTTTGAAGGATTTTAGCTATGGACAAGCTATGTCAGGGCAGGGACACCTCAGGGGGACTATGGTGTGTGAGTGACTCACACTGGGGCAGAGGACAGCAAGTGGAGTAGAGGAGAAAGAGTAAACAAGGAGTGTCAGAAAGTAGCCATTATTCACCAATGCCAATTAAATGCAGTGCCTTGTTGTAGAGCCTGGGACAGTATCAGGTGGTGAAAATGAGGGAAGTTGAAACCAGGAAGAGTACAGAAATGATATTTGATTGAAGGTGAACCTAGGAAAGGGGAAGGAAAAGTGTTTCACTTGGTGTTTTTTTAATTGTTTATGCTTTTGCTAAATCAATTATTAGAAGCTTATGTTAACAAGCAATTAAAAAAAATTTAATTGAATCATTGAATGGTTTGGGTTGGAAGAGACCTTAAAGAGCATGTAGTTCCAGCCCCGCTGCCATGGGCAGGGACACCTTTCACTAGATCAAGTTACTCGAAACCCCATCTAGCCTGACCTTGAATACTCACAGGGATGGGACATCCACAGCTTCTCTGGGCAACCTGGTCCAGAGCCTCACCATTCTCACAGTAATGAATTTCTTCTAGATATCTAACTCAAATCTGCCAGCTTCCAGTTTAAAGCCATCACCCCTTGTCCTATCACTATATGCCCTTGTAAAACTCTCTCCAGCTCTGCTGTAGCTCCCTAGGTATTCAAAGGTTGCTGTAAGGTCTTCCCAGAGCCTTCTGTTCTCCAGGCAGAACAATCTCAACTCTCTCAGCCTGTCTTCATACGAGAGGTGCTGAAGTTCCTTGATTATCTTCATTTTCCTCCTGTGGACTTGCCAGCATGACCATGTCCTCCTTATGTTGAGGGCCTCAGAGCTGGCTGCAGCACTGCAGGTGGGGTCTCACAAGAACAGAGCAGAGGGGCAGAATCCCCTCTCTCACCCTGCTGGCCACGCTGCTTTGGATGCAGCCCAGGATACAATTGGCTTTCTGGGCTGCAAGTGCACATTGCCAGCTCATGTTGAGCTTCTCATCCACCAACAAAGTCCTTCTCAGAGCTGCTCTCAATTTGACTCTGTTTTATCTGCAACAGCTTTGTAGTCCCCTTCTTGTATTTATAAGCCACTGTAAACATTTTCTTCCATCTTGCCTTTCTACTTCTCATGTGCAAGAATGCTCCTCCCTATTTCAAAATAAGCCCTAGCATTTTTCAAAAAGTTTCAGGTACAATTGTGACCTTAACTAAAGCTACTAAATAGAAATTCCAGCAGTGGCTAAATCACTGCTGATTTTGTTAACTGTGTGCATACCACTGATAAATGTGTTGAATTTCGCATACTGAGAAAACACAGGCAAAATCTTCCTCCATGCAAACTGAGGCTTATTTTAATGAAAAGCCAGTTACATTTATATGCACATATATATAAGCATCTACACCCAAATTCCTATTATGCAACAGGCATTATCATGTTTATTGGCCATTTTTCAAAATAATGAGAAGCATTTTTATCAGCTATGGCACTTTAAATATAAGATGGTGTAATGTGAAGTGAATAATTAAATTCAGTACTAAAGAATTTGATATATAACTCTTGACATACCCTGTTATAAGCTTTAAGATAGGAAAATGCAATTTCCTGGTGCAAACACTTATTTTAGGCTTAATCTAATCAGAATGATCATAAACCAATGATTCAAAAGTTCTATGTGTACACCCTATTATGATATTGTTCTTAGTCACATAGTTTATTGTTCTTAGAGTCCCATAGTTCCTTTTACTCCAGCAGAAGCTGTTCTAAAGTGGTGGATAGTCTACGGTTTGCCAGTATTTCTTCAGAAGGTCCTTTCAGTAGCCAAGGGCAGTTTATGTTGTCTTCACAGAAATAAAGTGACTAGACTTCCCCCAAATGGCCACCAAATGACTGAAGGAAATCCTTCTTGTAATGGTTGTCATGACCATTTATAATATTTGTTAGTTTGTCATCCACTTCTACTCTTTCCTTTACAGAAATACCAAAAAAGAGAATAGACCGCAAATTAATTCAATCACAGCAAGCAAAGGATGGAAACAGACCCCACACAATTGCTGTATTTCCTTTCTCTCTTAAGAACGATACTGGCATCTAAACAAAGAAAATTTGAGGAGGAGAAGGAATCTGGCTTTCATTTCTGGAAAGTATAACAGTAAGCCAACAATACGTCTATGGAGACAATAACATATCCATCTCCACAATGGCTTTGGCAGTCATCCTTTGGTCTCAATTTCCTATTACACAGTTTCAAAATTCAAGGTGCAAATTCTCTCTCCACCTTGTTCAATCTCCCTTCCCCTCTCCCCTCCCAAATAGTGAATGAAGTCTCAGCCTTCAGGAACACTATTCCCTAAAAGAATTTATGTGTAGTTCAGACTGGGCTCTTCTGGCTTCTTTCCCCTCATTGCTCCTAGGAATCGAAATGGTTTTCTGAGCAGTCCTGTCACAATCAAACCCACTTGCTTTCACATTAGCACAGCACTAGCTCACTTAGATGCTAAGTGGGTTTTCATTCTACCCTTCATGGAATTATATCCACCTTCCTGATTAGAGTCTGCTGCTGCAATGACATGAGGCAGGGGTTGTAACAGGGCTTAAATCTTCCCCTTACCTCTCTTTCTGATACTGAATCTCACTTCCTCCCTCAGTTGCAATGCATATCGCTTAATCTTCCTCTCTACCAAGTGCCTTTGAAACATGTTGGTTGTAGGTTTTTAACTGCATGTGGAAATCCTGCCACATTTACTGAAAGCTGAGTAGGACATAGCTGCTGGGTTCCATGACGGGATCTCAAGACAGCCTAAACTTTCGTGGTGGATCTGGGAGTGAGTGTACTGAACATCCCAATAAGACCATCTACCCATACTGGCATTCACAAACACAATGTAGAATCTGATGACTCCAAAGACAGGTCATTGGGTCTTGTAGATTAGAAAAAGAATAAAGCATTTGAAAATTCTTCGCCCTTGCTCAGATTGCTTGCTCTGAGCAATGGTGCAATCTTCAATGTCTTCCTCCAGATTTTCAGGCCTGAGACAGCCTGGACAAACAAGAAGTTAAGATGCTCCCTTTTCTGCCTTCCAGCAGCAGCCCCCTCAAGAAACCCCATGGCACAAAGCACTCTTGGGAAATCAGAGCATCTTTCTTTTACATTTGCATCTGTATGATCCAAAATTCAGATTTTTTTATTTTCAAGATCTGAAAGCATTAATGGGACACTGTCTTTACTCTCTACAGGTGGTAATGGGATGGCATGGAGGGAAAGAAAACAAAGGGATCTTGTAACTGAGAGAACAAAGACCATTTAGTTAGAAAGAAAGGACTATTCAGTCGAGGAAGGAGAGATGTAACAAAGTTTTTAATTATTGGTTAGCAAACTTATTAACAATTATACTATTAGCTATGCAGGCTCACGCTATTCTAACCTAATGGCGAAAATATTATAAAAGCTATGAACACTTTTAATAAACGTCTCTGGTTATACCATAACTGGGGACCGTGCTTCTTTCATGTGCCTGCAATGGCAGGCATGTGCATATAGTCTGCCACTGTGTGGTTTAAGAAATTAGAGCTATCCTTTTTGAATGAAAGTCTGTATTACCCTTCCTTCTAGGCTAAACTATTGGTATTGTCTTTCTCATGAGGTTCATTTTCTTGCCTGTTGTTCCAGTCTAGGTGACTTGCAGGAGAGCTTCTAAAACTTTTGGGCTTCCTTCCAAAGTATTTTTTATTTTGTCAGATGACAAATTAGCACATGGGAACAGAAAATTTACTTGACTTTATCCTGTCACTGTAAGAAATTATGTTTCTATTTTCTGTTTTGTGCCAAGATTCTGCCTTCTATCTGGATGTATTTGTCAGCAGGATCCAAAGTTTACAACACAATCCTCCCCTTGGTATGAGCTACAGAATGCATCTGAGTATGGTATCGATGAACATTTCTATCTTGTCTTTTACCAGCCACGTCAGCAAGAACCCTCCTTCCAAATTTAATTGGAAATAAATTAAGGATACAGTGGAGAAATATCTCTGGTTTCCATTATGCAAAGTGGTAGCCTGTTAATAGTCAGGTTTCCAGCTGAAGGATGGTGGAAACAACATGCAAACTATTAGAGACCACATCTTCCCACTGAGCAGACACACATCTAATAAAATGTGTGAAATACAGCAAGGATGAGATATGAAGGTTTGTCTTTGAGGCCTTTTTCAGGGCTATAACCTCGTAACACAAATAATTTTTTCTGCAATAAATGTAAATACCACTGAAATCGAAAGATACTGTGAGAATATGCCAGAATAAACCTAATTGGTTTTTGACAGATACTTCCAGACTTTTTCTGCTGCATTGTATTTCCAGCAGACTTCTCAGAGATTGAAGTCCCCAACTACCCCTCTGTTCATAAAATTAAAAAAAAAATTCTTTGCCAATACTTCACTGTTCAGAATCAGCATTTAAGTTTTTGATTCTCCCCTAAAATGGCCCTATGCGATGGGCCATTTTTTATTTACTGACATTACAGAGCCATGTGAAACAATTTATAAAGTGCATCTCTGTCCATGTTTGAAGCCTTCCTTGACTTTATTTCTAGTTGCTCCAAGTCAATCCCTCTGACATTTGTGCACTTGAGAATTTCAAAGCTGAGGCTTTCCAATCCGAAATATTGTTATACAGAGTTTAGTCATTTGTGGAGCACATTTTAAGATATGAGAAATTAAGAATTAACACATGTAGACATAACTGTGTTTTTTACAGTAGGTGGAAATGGGCAGTGCTCCTTTCCATTAATTCATCTTGACTCAGGCTGTCCCTCCTTTTGCTGGAACTCTTTTTAATAATTGGAATTTCTGTTGGAAGAGGTTACAGGTGGCTATAGTGCTTGCCAACTTGCAAGTGATTTGCAGTTTTCTCCACTATTGGGAATGCCTGGTGCAGTCTATTTCATATATGCATGTACTGCCTGGCTTCCATTAGAAATACAATTTATAGAGGACAGAGCAATATTTTAATTATGCTATTGACTTCATTGCACTCCACTGGACACATAGGATCCATGTGAACACCTTGGTTTTGATTTAGTTCTTTGCCTTATTGTAAAAGACACTTATTTTGTCTAGATGCAACTATCAATCTACACCAGTTCATTAATTTGGCAGTTGCAAATTAAAAATACTACACAGTATTATTCATGAAGATTTTATAGAAAAAAAAAAAGAGGGAAATTAAATATAAGGATCATTCCAGAAGAATACTAAAAAAGAAAAAAAAAAAAAAGAGGTTGTTGCATGTCATCAGCTGAGACAACTGGTGAATCATACCATAGTACTCACCTGCTAATGCTGAAATAATGTACATCCATCCATCTGGAGGGAAGGCTCCCTCCAGATGCTAGTGAAAAATCCTATTGATGCTCCTAAAAGGTGTTACATTGATGTGACTGCTTACATAGTTTTGCCAAAACCAATCATACAGATCCGACAGTAAGGTGTCACTGAAATCTATTACAAAATACTATCTAAACTACCAATTCAGCTACTGAATTACTGGATTTGATGTAGCAAGTAGTCAATAAAATTCAGAGCCAGGACAACAGATACACTGTTCCTCCCAATATTGAAGTCTCTGAAACTGTATGTAAAGTGAGGATACTTGAAAGAGAAGGCTCTGCTATTGTCTGTCATTAACAAGGCTATCATTGTTAGAGCCCTCAGCATTAAGACTTAATTCAATTAATACAAACAGGCAGTCCCACAATAGGAAGAGACTTAAGGAGCAGCATAGAGGCAGTTTTAAGGAAGGACTTATTTTTCTTGCCTAATTTACTATTTCCAGTTATTGTTTACAAATCTTTCATGCCAGAGCACTGCCGTTAATGAAAGTATTTGTGTTTACTGCTTTTTACAGTTTCCTCGAAAACTGACATGTCATTTATCTTCTCAAGAACTAATAACTATAATAATAATATGCTGGTTATAAAGAGACGGCTGCAGTCTAGACAAAGACAGTTTAAACTCAACTTTAGTTCAAAGGACAGCAAATAAAGACTAACAGTGCGACTACGAGAATCAGGCTCCACTGAAAAGTAAAGCATGTCTTTAAACAGCCTAAACAAGTACAGCTGAGGACTGTAACACCTAGCACAAATATGGGCAGATTGATTTCGTTGCTTGGTTTGGCTTGTTGGGGTTTTTATTTTGGTAAAATCTTCTATCTTCCCCATTTCTTCAGGTAACAGTCAAATTACAATTAAAATCCATATTTTCTCACTTAAAAAAAGAAAATAAAAATCTTTTGGACTAGAATTAATTATGTTCTATGCCTAACAGGTATTCAGGCACCTCTTGCAGACTGGATACAGCTTCAGCAAAGTTTCCAGATTCAAACTTAATTGCTGATTTCACACACATTACCTGGAACTGAAAATTAGAAATGTATTTTCAGAAATTTCACCTTTCTGGGATAAAGCTAGCTTTGACACATAAATGTTTCTACATCTATATGGAGATGCAAACTAGAAGGTAGTGAGGAAAATATAGTGCAGTTTGTCATGGGAATGAATACATTGTGTGAAATTTGCTACATTGGCTAACTTGGCTTCAGTGAATCTGTGTGGAATTTTGGCTGCATTGTGTTTGAAAATTGTGTTTGCATTTAGCCATAGTGTATCTATATGATAAGGAAATTACATTTATTATAATTACTGGTTTAGCACAAGTTCCACATCAGTACTGAAATAAAAAAGCTCATAAATTCTCTTCTTCCTTCAAGAAACAGTTATTTTAAAAGAACCTTATGTGAAATGCAGGAAATTCACAGGAAAATTTTACTTTAAAAGTACCTTAATATAAAAAGAAAACACTTGTTACATTTCTGTTGGAGAGATCTACTACAGAAGTATAGCTGATACCAAATACTTCTCTACATATGATTTGTTAGAAATGTTTCTGCACGCACTCTTTGAAAAACAGGAAACATTTGGACGGCTAAATTGGATTTGGTATGGCTCCAAAGGTGCTTCAGTGCACACTAGTTTCAAAATTGAACAATTATTGTATAGCAGTAAAAACGCCATTTTGATCTGAGGCGAAAAAACAGAGTGACTAAAGTTTCTTTGCTAGTAGAAAATGCAGATGTAGTGTAATAGAGATAATATTCCTCAAGTAAGCTCTTCTCCAGTAAAGAGCATCACCAAAATGCTTAATTTGATGGATAAAGGAGTAATTGAGGACACTGTTACTTCACTGTTTAGAGAAACCTGTCCAATTTAATGATTTAAGCATAATCTGACGACTTAAACAGTAACACACAGATACCAGTATTTTAATAAACCCAGGTCCAGAAAGACCCATAAATGACTTGCCGCAACCACTTGCAGTACTGCTGCCAGTGAGGCACCCCAACACGGGCTGCTGTTTTACACTAGCACTCCTAACCCTAGGCCAGGAGGGGTAACTAGCCATACTGAAACCCAAGCTGCCACAATTTTGTGTTAGAAGTATCAAGGTAACTTAGACCATGCTTACTTTTGCTGCAGTAACACCCCTCACTTGAAGCTAAACAGCCTTCAAAAATACGCCCTTGCTTTGCGCATGGAAACAAAGGGCTCTCTTCTGGCTTTATCAGTTGGTCTAAATATTTGGGATTTCAACAGCATGGGGAGTGGGAAAACGATATTTACACTACCCACCTTTAAGCACTTAACGTACTTCCTTCCCCCTCCTTGTCTCCAGTGTCTGCCAGGTTTACATTTGCCGTGGCTATAGCACCTCTGTCTCCTCTGGGAACAGAACACCAGAAACGGCGTATCGCCTCTAGCTTTGTGATAAGTGGCAAGGAAACAGGATGTAAATTCACATGACAAGTACTCAGTTAATAATTTTTCATAAATGATAGTGCTATTATAGTTGATACTAAACAGGGAAAATATGTGTACAAACAGAGCCATTAATCTACCTCAAGTCATCTGTAGAGAAATACCTTAAGGATCAGATTCTCATTTACTTAATTGATTTTTATTCTTCACATGCTTGTGCAAGATTATGGTGTAAGATGACAACAGTTCTGGTGAAACAACTGAAGAGAGATATCAGAGAACACCACTATGCAAAGAATTTATCTACAGAAAACTATCAGTGCCATCAAAACTATCACTGAGATAAGGAATGTTAATATCAAACCAGGAGGCTACCTTTGGAATGGACAGTGTTTGATTAGTAACTATGAAAACACCAGAGTTTACAAATACATTTCTTTCCCTAAATCCTACACACTTACAACTCCAGGTCTCATAGACCACACATAGATGAGGCTTCCTCACTTTGTCCTAAGAACTGTAGGGCTACATGGGAGTTGGTCCCCTGAATAACCTGGGCAGACGTAATTTAAACTGAACAGGAATCTGCCTGGTATTTTGCAAACAGAGATGCTTTAATAGTACATACCAGGGAAATGCAAAGATTTTGCTTGTCTGGGGCATTTTAGAATGGATTATGATGACTCTAAAGTTTTATTCTATATTGTATCATATTGCCATATATGAAATAATTAATTTCAATTAATTTCTTACTCCTTCAATATAAGAAGAGGTGAAAATATGAACAATGACAAAAATGAATCTTCAATTCTTGATTGGTGAAAACATTCCATAAATTCCATGCAGCCCCATATTGTGTTCTATCAACAGAATTCACACTATGGCCTTACAATTTTTCCTTTTCTTACACATGTAATAAGTTTAATAGAGTCTGACCTTATGATATGTCACTAAAGCAGATTCTCCTCAGTGAGAATGGTCATGAAATTCTCTAGTCATGAAAGGGAGAAACTGCAGGAGAATTAAAACTCCCACTTATTTGGTTACACTGCCTGTTGTCTCATTCTCAGATTATGTTTCTGTGTATCTGTCCAGAACTGGTGTGTTAAAAAGATGCAATTTTGATATTGTTATTCTAAATATTAAAGAGGTACCATCTGAAATTCCTTATTTCACTTGGACAATACAATTGTTTCTATTACACTCATTTACTTGTTTACATACTATTTATTCCTCATTGTGATAATTTCCACTGTGTATGGTAGTACAGAGCCTTAATTTGTAACACCTTGTGTCATTGTGTTCAGCCAGGCCTAAAGCACAGCTAAAACTCAAGACACCAGCATAGCTGCAGTATGAAATTTGAAGAACTAACACTAATGAAGAGCTGGTTTAGACTTTCAGAAATCACCATATTAGTTTAATTCCAGGCATGGATTATTTGGTCTCTAATGCGGTTGTGCCAGCTTTATTAACGAATAAGAAAGATTCATAAAGCAACGTTTTACTTGGACACAAATCTCATGCTATGGTTGTTGTTTGAATGGTAGGGACAAGGTTTAGTGATGGACTTGGGAGTGCTGGGTTAATGATTCTATGATCTATGATTCTCTTTGTAGCATTTGGGTAACTCAAATGCCATGTGGAACAAGCTGTGTGTCTCCTGTATAGTCCCTTAGAAATGCTGAGTGCTTAGATGTGTTTCTGTAAGGTTTAGAACCCATGACAGGCTACGAAAAGTAGAATTTACCCAGATATCCTGCCCTCAAATTACTGGGAGGGAATACATTGTTTCCCAGTTTATTTCCTTTCTTCACTACTGACATAATTTTGTTGAAATTACTGCATTAGTATACTTCAGGATCAAAGGTTCTGCATTTATATAAAACACATATTAGAACATAAATATTTCTTCATGCTTGGCGATCCCTTTTTTCTGGAGACAAATTAATGTAATCTTTTGTACACTAATGACCTGTTCCTTTGGGAATACAGTAAAATATACTAGAACTTCACCATTAAGAATTTTTATGATTAATAATTTGTATCAGGTGAAGCAAGAAGCACTTGATTGTCATACCTTTTATGAATTTGGTTCCCCTTAACAGAAACTTTTCTTGAAATTTACCAGCTTCATTAAGCTCGTGCAACAGAAAATAGAAAACATGCTTAATAGATGAAGGGTCAGTACTTGAATGAGAATTTACCAGTAAAATAAAATTAAAACTTTAAATATTATAATATAGATATAATATAGATCATAGAAACAAAGTGAAGAGTAGATTTCTTTTTTTCCTTCGGTGCTAGTTCCATGTTAGTGATCATTCATACAGTAATCACATAAAACCATAAAAATACACAGCTCTCCCTTTAGAAGTACAGACACTGTATGAAGGCAGGAAAGTCAAAGCTCCATCTGATCCTCTTCTCTGCACGCCTCCTAGTTTTGCCAAGGAAGCAGTACTGAATAACTGTTGACTCCAAATCGGCAAGAGTAGGAAGTCTAATTAGCCTGCAAAGGGATGGCCATTCCTTTGTAGTTTAATTGACACTGGATATATTTCAACACATTTGTACACTCCCATTTTTAAAAAAGGGGGCTTTGTAAAACTCTGGCATGCTTACATCCTGTTTCTTTCGCAATGCATCATACTGTGGCCAGAAGTGCTGCTATTGTGTATCCACTAGAGCAGCTTCCAAGATTAAATTAATACATACTTAAATCTTATTTTGTTTTCAAAATAGCACTCCAGTTTGAAAGAAATTAGTCCAAACTAAAGACAAAAACAAACAAACCAAAAATCCCGAAACAAAAAACCAGCACACCTGTTGAATAGATAAATCCTCTATTTACAAAGCAGGCAGCAGTTCTGTAGGGTAGTAACAGCTAGAGTTATTCAAAGCTCAGGGATGCTGCTTGACACAATGACCTGCTTTCAACTCCCTGCTTGGTTAATGGGGTTTGTAACCTCAAGTTTTGCTATCCAAGACTCTTCTGAAAGAAAGCAAAACCCAATCAAAATGGAATCTGCACTGCAAAATACCAATTTGTGCCCCTTTCCCCCTAAACTAGTCTTGGTTCACTGGATTGTCATTTTGGCAAATCTAGTCGTGTCACATCCCAAACTGTAATTAGAGAAAATAAACAATGATGTATCCTGTTGAGAAATAATATTCTCAAAATTATAGTGGAAGGAACAACTGAAAAAACAGCATTGGTCAATGTGGAATAAATTCATATACAGTGATGCAATTTTCTCCTTGCGGTTTACGAACTGCCTGTTTTGCATAAGATGCTAAAGATAAATACAGTAAAGAGGAAAAAAAAAAAACCAAACCCGGTTGTTTAGTCTGTTGACTTTTAATCACTTCAGCAAGAGCTAGGCTGCTTTGGATAAGAATACCAACCTGAAAAAAAAAGTGAGAAGTTGTGGAAACCTGTATCCGATGGAAAAAAAAAAAAGGAAATTTTGGAGCATGCTAACATCACGGCACAAGTAGAACACTGCACTCTCCACAAGTGTCCAAATAGGGGGATGTCAGCCCCTATCAATTACAACTTCCATTCCCAAGCAAATCTCACAAATGGCAAATACAGGTACAAATGTGACAGAGAAAAACCCTTTCAATATATACATAGTTCTTTTTATACCATGTGCTCCACAGACAGCACACCCTGGTATTGTAAAGGAAATGCACAAAATCATGACAATTATTGATGACATTTGGTCTTTATAGACTTTGAACCTGTCTTAAAAGATTTTGGGAGCACAGTTTTGTAGCTAAAATCTTCACAACAAATTAAATCTTGAAACTCTGAACTGATTTTTAAGAGTATGTTTTTGTTTTAATCTTCTTTGCTTCCACTTAGCCAATCTGGATGTAAATTCTCCAGCATCCTCAAATTATTCCCCCCTATCCTTTTCCTTCTCTTCTCTTTTACATGCTCTGCAATCACGTCACCAGAGAGTATCTGTCCCTTCTCCATGAACCCACCATTTCTATAGCAGTTATGTGGGTTCATGCAAATCACGCTTGCAGCAATTCATAAACCAGCACATATTTGTATGATTGTTCTCCATCCCAAGAAAATAAAGCAAGTCATTCACCAGCCAACTCATGCAATTGTTACAACACAATGGTAGTAGAAAACCCCCTACTGACAAGTCTAAAGTACCTGCCATTCCTGTTGTCACATTGTAGGGGTGGGATTAGGTTGCTTTCAAATTGTTTATGTGACTTGTTCGTGGTGCATGGCAACCAGCACGCTGGCTGCATGCATGGAACAGTAAGTGAAAGCAGTCAGACAGTAGTAAACAGGATAGAAAGAATAACTTTTATTCCGCATAAATACTCATACTGCATAATCTTCTCTGCAAAGAATTCCACATACTTACTGAAAGTCCTGATTTTGTCCCCATGGAAGTGCTAATTTCATCATTTAAGTCAAAGATACCTATGGCTCTAGATTTCTCCTCCCATATGCAGAAAATTTGACACCTAGATGCTAAATTAGATATGATAGAATTAGACATTACTAAGAGACCAATGTTCATACACTGAACTTTATTCGTTTTCTTTTCCTGTAGAATTGGATCAAATAGTTTTCTTCTCTCCCTGCCTATTTCAATGACACTGATCAAAATTTGTGGTGCCAGGGAAGGGAATCACTGAAGAAATATTTATTTGCATTTAATAGCTGAATGCCTGCAACAAATTCTAGTGTGATCATGAAGAATGCTGGCTTGTTTGTGAATGCAGTAACACAGGTTATGAACCTGCATTTGGTGGCAAGTGTAGCATTTAAAGGATTATCAGATAGAAATGGATGTGCTATGTTTGAATGTTTTTGAGGCAAATAAATTTGTATCAACACTTCCTAAGTTTTTTACCTTGCCTCTATCTTAAAATACAATTTAAAGTACAATAGTAATTAGTTGAGCACATTAACTTAGTAAAAACTGAATAAAAAAGGTCTGTGCAAATCTCTCATTCTGGACAATCAAATGAATCAATAGTGTAATCCACTAAGAAAAATATTTGAAGAATGAGTGAATTGTGGATACTTTCCCTTCCCACTCCCAGCCCCTCTTATATTCTACTACTGTGAGACTTCAAATACATAAAATCTTGGTTTCAGTTATATCTTGCCAGAGAGAAACACTAAGTACATTAAAAACTCAAATTTCTTTTACACTTACAAGTATGAAACACATATTCCCACAGAATAAAATCAGAAGTTTACAGTATTGAAATAACCATTCATGTCTCCCCAAACACTCACAGCAATGAAGATGTAAACTTTCGACATTTGTTTAATTTTAGAATCTGGGTTCATTTTTCCTTTCTTCTGTCCACTTCTGTGTGGAAATTTTTGTGTGAGATGTGCTTTCCAAATCAAGTCATTTTACTGGGCACTGCCCAGAGCATAGCTGGAGAAAAAGGATGACTATGAATAGTCCCTCTAAATTTTCTATCATTTTATATTTTGCAGGTACATTAACTTTGTAATTTAAATTGCATCTTCAGGAACAGTATCTGCTGTGGTCATTTCAGTAATGACATATGATGAGCCTCTGATTCTGTTAGCAAGTCTGACAAGGGGATGGGATTCTCATGGGAGGAGTTCTAGCAGACAAAGTAAAAAACATTTCATAATTTCAAACATGTCTGAGGTTACCAGGTGTCAAACACTGGAGATAAATGGCATCTAAAATGACATTAGCTCAAAGTCACAACACACAGAAAATAAACAATTTGAATTGCACTCCACAAAAAGATCAGATTTAATATTTTTTAGAGTGGAGAGAGGTCCCCTAGTGACAAAAAGCATCAAGTAGCTATACTTATCAAAATGACCACTTCACTATACAGATGCTAAACATCACTGCATGATAAATTTTCTTCAGGAATCAAGATGCACACAGAGCAGACATTAATGCTCTGGTATTCTCCCGGGAAGCCCAAGGAGGCGCATGAGAATTGCTTCGTGCCAAACCCCAGAAAAAATTATTTAGCAAGTCTTCAAATGTTACCAAGTGGTTGACAGGTCCTATTACAAACAAAGCCACTCAGTTCAGCAGTAGATTTGGTGGCTACTCTGTTTGGTCACATGGACAAAAGAAGCCTCTTCTGCACACTTTCGTACTTTTTGTCAAAGTTCCTAGTTTTCTGAGTATTTTGAAACTAGCCACCCAGTGAGTCCCAGTCAGGAAAACCTTTGTTTTGGAGTGATGATGAAAGAACCTACCAAGATACAGACAGATAAAACATATTATCCTTGCAAAGCACTTCTGCCACTTGCCTGCCAAAATCTTGAGAAACTACTTTAAGTCTTACTAGACAAAGAGTTTCAGAAAAATGGCTGAAAAAAGTCAGTATAAAGATTATGAGATTAGAACCTCCACTCTGGAGAACGATCAGCATACCACACCTGGATTCATTAATGCCATTCCCATTGTTCTCTCTGTATTTTACTCAACAGCAAGCAAAGCTTTCTGAACAAAGCAAGCACTTATGTACGTGAGTACTCTTATTGCCTCAATAAGACCATTCACATGGATGGAGTTACTCAGGCAAGTAGGTGTAGGATAAAGGCCAGATGTGTGTGGTTTCTATTATCAAAAGCTGTTGAGCTGAAATGCAGCAGTTTTGAGTACCTGCATGCCTGTTTTACAAACACAGATTTAGTATCGACACGGAATGAAGTATTTTTCCCAAGACTGTGCTGATACACTTGATTAACTTGAGCACAAAAGAAATATTTCTGTTTTTTACAACAACTTACAGAGATTTCAATATGGTCTTGTTCCTGCAAACCTGAATTCACACCAAGAGATAGGGACTCTATCTTGAGCAGTGCTGTATCTCGACAATGTGCTATACATCTCAATCTTTGAAAAGCTTTACATATTGCAAATTGAAAAGATGTTTACATTGAGAAGCATGCAGACTGTGGATATTCTTTCAGTCACAAGCAAACATACATTAGGTATTGAATTAATACAACCTACAAATATATCTTCATTCTACCCCACACTCACTATTATTCATAAAAATGCTTACAAGGTATGTAGCAAACATCAGGCCTGATAAAGATAAAATTATGTGGAGAACATTTTCCCACTGGAAAACACTGGGAGACATCAGGTCATCACAATGTCTCAAGTCCTGCAATACCTTTTTTAATAGTAACATTTCCAGGTATTTTGGGAGATGGACCATTAGAGTTGAGCAGAAGTCAGAAAAACTTTCCCAAAACCCACTGACTTGACAAATTGAAATTTTAGCTCTAGAATCACTTCAGTCTTGCAATCCAATCCACAAATTTATCAAGATGTCTTAAAATAAATGCTTAATCATTAACACCTTAAGAAAGCCATTCTGTAACTATGGTTAATCTTTTTTCAATAAATAAGACTTTCATCATCTCAGCAGCCCTTCTTTGCATCTTGTACTGGTAAATAACTTTCATCAACAATCATCAGAATAAAACCCAAGTAATTGTAAGTGACAGTGTACTTTTTGTACGTCTTTCAAAGTCATATTATGATCAGCATTGCTTCAACTTACAGTATCCCAATTTTTATTAAGAAAACACTGTCTTGTTAGAACCCAAGAGAATCACATTGTATTTTGTGTTTTCAGTTTCACTCCATCCTAATCCTTCAGTTAAAATCACAGAAGTTTCCCCAGTTCTCTGCAGGCCTTGCAATACTTCCCAACTTCATCTCATCCACAGATCATATCTGACTTCAATGGTGACCTCAACCTAAGTCACTGATACATGGAACAGGATGTGTCTCTAGGCTGATCTCTCTTCATTTCCATTCTGAAAATAATTTAGAATTTACTGCAATCTCATTTTCCACCAGCTTTAATCTGTTTTTCAATTCTCACGTTAATCTATTTCCATCTAAGTATTTTTAGAGCCTTATGTCAAGCACTAGTTTGTTTCAAGTAAATTAAATTAAGTGCATTCATTTTCTAAAAACTCAGTGTCCCAAACCACTCGGGGTGAGGGGAAGAATGAAAGGGCAAGGAGGAAACATACTATATGCTATCATCCCCATGTTTGAACTTCCAAGGCTTTTGTTCACAATCTGAAGTAATCTCTTGCTTAGTCTTGCTTAGTCTTGTTAAAACAGCAGACGTAAAGTTGATCACAGTTTGTTTTTTTTAATACAATTGCTTCCTTGCATTAAAGATTCTTATTACTGCATTTATACTTATTTCAGTATTGTAGAATGGAGGTTATTTTGGACCTCTGATAAATTCAACATTTTAAGATTTCCATTAGATGTTACTATTCTATATAAATTCCTGCCTGTCATTTACAACTACAATGTTTTGATATCTCAAATCTAATTTCTGCCCATTATCCTATCAAGTTTTTTTCCATTACTTCTTGTAGTGGGTTATCTTGGTGGGACAACAGGTGCCCACCAAGCAACTCTATCATTCCACAGTGGGACAGGGGAGAGAAAACAAGATGGAAAACAATAAGATGGAAAATTTTGAGACAAGGCAAAAA
>VWZT01011813.1:550461-599616 GCA_013397055.1 Pachycephala philippinensis
CTTCTCTGCCTCTCCTAAACATTCTATTTATTTTGGGAACTTGTTACAATGATCAGCCCTTCTCCTGTCATTACTTGTCAGAATTACAAAAGTCCTGACGATATTAATAAGTGTTAAATCTAAATAAGTCCATTTTACAGATGGGCTAATCGAGGCAAAAAGTTTGCATCAACTGCAAACTGCAACACAAATTGCATCAACTGCTTAGTTGGAGGTCTCCAAACTTCTAGTTTGTTGGACTCTGACTTGGAAAATGGCTCTGAGTAATTTCCATATATCCATTAGATGTTGTAGTCATACTGCTGCCAAGGTGCCTCTGAAGCTCAGAGGGGAAGTACAATCACTACCTCTTTCTTTATAGCACATAGCAGCTAAAACCCAGACCAGATAATCTTCACAAATTACCCGAGAATGCCTAAACATGTGGGCTATCACTCATACTTAGCATTGTCTTAAACTACAGCAACCTCGCCCCAGGCTATGGGAACACCACAGACTGAATACAGACACTGAAAACGGGGAGGCAGATCACAACAGGAAGGAAAGCACAATGTCAGCAGATAGCATTTAAAGGCAAACAGATTTCTGTAGTTCTCTTCAGATACCATGCAGTAACTTATGTAATCTCCCAAGTTCTCCAAAAGGGCACATCAAGTCAATTTTAATTACTTAATACATATGGCATATTTAATGCGCATGGATTCATAGGATGGGAGGATCTACTCCTCTCCATTTTCAGAATGCTGTCAACTTGTGGTTTTTTTGCTTCCCTTTTATAGCTAGACTTAAGATTCTGCTATCATTTTGTCAACTAGATTAACTTCCTCCTGTGCTGTAACTCATCTTTGTTCCAGTCTGCATTAAAAAAAAAAGGTATGGGTTATTTTTCCTGTCATTCTAGTGCTCTTTTCCACCTCTCCTATCCCCCTATAATCTTCTGCCTTGAGCTCCAGCATTTTTTCTCAACACTTCCAAGGTTCTAAAGAAATCAGACAACTCTAACCTCATTCCAGTCACTGTCCTGCTCCCATTTTAAGTAGGATTTTAAGTATTTCTTCTGTTTTCTTCTGCAATCACTTCTGTGCCCTCTCTCATTCTGTGGAGAATGCAATTTCTTTTTCTCCCCTGGCATATGTCTTCTCTCTTTCAAGTTTGTTTTCAATGCTCTTATTTCTAAGTTTCCTATTCTGAGATCATTCAGGGCATTACAACACTGTCTATAATCAGGCTGTTCCAATACTCCTGTAAGCCAAAGAGAGCTCCGCTGGCAGCACTAATATTCTCTTCTTGCTGAATATCTAATGGAAATTCATGTTTTCTCCGGTTCTCTTGTTACTACGGCTGTGCATTGAAAGGTGATGATGCAGTAAGAAAAAAGTATTGCTCCTTTTCCCAACAAACTTAGTTGAAATTCCAACATTTAAAAATAGGTACTCTGAAGTGATTGTGAAGAACAGTTGCTGTCAGCATCAGGATGCATTGGTGGTTTAGAAATTTGGCATCAAAGTCTAGGTTTTCCTAGTCCAGATATCCTGGCTCAGGCTCTAATTCCATAAACCGCACGACAAAGGATATTGTAAAAGTACGCAAGAATTACACTTTATAAGCATGGGCACTTTCCAATCTCAGTCAAACCATTACTGCAAAGACTGTACAAAAACAGAAATTACATTTGATCTTTTTACATTTGTAAATTTAACTTCCTCTGAATTTGTGTTCTCATTCTTTTTGTACTGGGCTCTTATTTTACTGTTGACATGAAAAAGAAAACCAAAGATCATTCATTTGGAATACCACACAATTAAGTGCTAACTTTGGGCCCTAAGCTAATACACTGAAAACCTCACATTAAGAAAAAAAATTGTCAGCAGTATCTATATATTTGTATCTCACATCTTCCCAATACTTGTAAACAAGCTAATAATTGTTTTTTAAAAGGCATTCCTATACCCTTGAATTTATATGCATTATATTATACATACACAGATGTGTCTGCACACAAACAACCTCCACCCCCCAATTCAGCTTCAGGCAGGAAGTTTCTCTGTTGTTAGTTTCTCCTAGGTCAGTATTACATAGTCTCAAATACTACTGTTATAATCACATTTTGACATGTGATCATACTTAAGTCTGTGCTTCTGAAACTTCACTTACAAAGGACATCACTAACAATTCCTCCTGAAATTACTTCAGCTAATTTGCGAACACTGTCTCCAGTATTGGTAAATCCAATTAATTTAAAAAAATCTCCACTGTTTCACAAAGGATGACCTCCTCTGCAATACACTTTTTAAAGACTTCTGTTGGAATCATGAAGTATAATATGCAACTTTCCCTGGAGAGAAATGAAAATACAAAGAACTGAAAGAACATAAGCCTTTTAAGTAACAAACATTGAACAGATTTACTGAAATTCTAGCTTACGTAAGTAGCAAAGCTAAACATGGAATAGGTATTCAGATAAAAATCTGACAGATGCCTCTTTCTCCTTTCTTAAGCAAGACTTACAAGATTGAGAACTCACAATCCAGAGGAGAATGGCCAACAAGTATGTAGGTGGCAGTCAGACTGAAGAGTTGTTAACTGCAGCATGGAACAAAATCAGCACTCTGCTTTATTTAATACTGTACTTGTTTGTGTGGGGAAGCAGTTGAGAGAAGCTATGTGTTGATACTTTATCACTCAGAGTAACTGTAAAATGAATCAGTCAACACTTAAAAGCTCACACAATATTTAACAATGGGGTCATAAATTTCAGTGCTTGCCACAAATTCCAATTTGGAATAACTATAGCCTATGTACCTACATTCTCCTAACATTTTCAAATATGTACACTTTTGAACTGTTCTACAACACTGGTTTGTACTTTTCGGCTACCTGCTGTATTTAAAGCTGTCCCAGAGGCTATACTTAATGGAATGGAAATGCTTTGCTGTAATTTACTTTAGGCATTAGTTTGGATGATAAATATTCAGTCTGTTACATCAAAAAATAGCAGCTTAAAGATGGGGTTTAAAACATGATTTTATGAGCTGTTACAAAACTTCTCAATTTAAAAAATAAATGATCACAGCAAAATAGTTTTATGCAAAATGAAACTCAATAAGCTATGTCAGGTATCTTGGTCTGAAGGTTGGTATTAGGATATGTTCCATTTTACATGAAATTTTATATAGTATATCTCCTAAACACTGATTTACTTTCAGAAAGAATGTCCTGCTAGCTTCTCTAAGAAAGTCTTAAACTTTTGTATTAGCATTTTCATCTCAATTCCCCTCAGGAACATTTACTTTAATTTCTTTCTAGGCAGAAGAAGGTTAACAGATGTGTAAATGATCAGTCAAAAAAACTGCTTATAACTTTTGCATTACTTATTGCTTTTTTACTGATGATTCCCTGGTTTCCTAGAGGAACCAAGAAGTTCAATATAATCATGGCCAACAGAAAATATTTTATACACTTTAAGAAATACTTAAATTTTCATTTTCAAGTGTAGTTACATACTTCCATTTCAGATCATTCAATCACAAAAACCCCAACAACCTTAATTTAAAAGCCTCAAATCAATACAGCATTATATCATAGCTTACTTATTTTTGCACGTAATACAAAAGCCCCGAAGTTCTTTCCATTATTTTATAAGTAGAAATAGGAAAACTGAATTTCTTCCTACTAGTTCTGGGGACTGAAGCTGATTTTAGAAAATAGTAGTATGATCCTGAAACGAAAGCAATTTCTGACTATTTTATCCCTATTCTGCATGTATTCTATAGCAATGCTACAGTGTAAACCAACAATTATATATGTAGAAGAATCTGCAGTAATTCAGCTTGATACCGAAGTGAGAAATCTATCGTGCATGAAACACTGTACAAAATACAGACTTACTGCTCAGGTCTGTAAAGTATTACTGTCGAAAAAGTTTCAGATGATTTTATTCTAGATTTCCCCAAACAATTAAAATCTAACCCAAGTCACTGTCCAGATTAGCATGCTGTACCATATCAGAAAGCAACATAAAAAATATCACTGTTTAACTATTAAATCTCAGTCAACTAAAGTGCTTAAGCATACATTTGCAAGTTCCATATTACCCATTTCAAATCTGCTGTCAAAGACACTACACTCTTAAAAGGGTACAACCAGCTAAACTTTAATGCATGCTTACGTTTGATTTTTTTTTCCTCACCTTTTTGCTTTGAATGTAAGACTTATTTTAGTCACTCCAAAGCAGTGCAGCTACAAAAACCATGGATTTGATCCAGCAACTTGGAAAGACAGAGAGATCAGATAAAATGTCAAGAAAATTATTACATAAATCAGACATGCTTTATGGTGTACTGAATTATTATGTCACGCCAGTTAAAAGACTGTGTGTTCTTTCTTTTAAACAGCATAGGGGGATTTTTAACAATCAAGAGCTCTATAATTGCAATAGTAGACCTCATAAAGACTCAAAATTCAGTTTCCAAGATATTTTAATTAAATCCCAAGTCCAAAAAGTCTTCACAACAAAGCAGACAGAAAAAATATTAGTTGGAAATACAAAGCTCTATGACACTAATACTAGAGACAAACCTACAGTGCTTTAATGGCTGAAGAACAAGCTTTTTTCCAGCCTCTTAAAAAGATGGAACAGCTTTGACGTAAGTCTTCCTGAAAATTCATGTTACTTAGAATCTCTGCCTCCAGTTTTAGGATCATTGTTGATAAATATTAGTATTTTCTCTTAATTACCCATACATATACAAAACTGTAAGTGTTCACACAGAAGGAGCAAGAACCAAGAATCAAGAATACATGTAGTAGTCCATACAGCTGTGGGGGATTAGATTGGAACACCATCAAAATGACTCCCTCTGAAGTATCAAGAGATGTTTTTTTCCAGCACATTTTCAAATGAAATACAAAGGTCCTCAAGACTCCCTCAACTTAGACTTATGTCTCAGATAATACAAATACCGAAATAATTTAAGTATGGAAAGTCCTTCCCAGTGTGGACCTGTCAACCTTCTCACATGCTCTCATTTCAGGAGGAAAGCACTAATCTTAGTTACCATTTTAAAGCTATTATACCTATTAAATAATTGTTTGCAATAATAAAACAAGAGTAAGAATTTTAACAGAACATCCTAATTCTCAAGTTTTTTACAGTCAGCATTTTCCACTTCCAATAATCCAAATATTGCAAGATGAATTCTAACTCTTGAGTGGTGTTCACAGTACTTTCTTCAATATTTTGCATACATCAAGCCACTGCATTCATGTTTCAAGCTCCACTGTCTGTAAAATGAAAACAGAGATTCCTACTGTACCATTAATTGCTAATCTGACACTGAAACAGTGGTTTCATTGTCATGAACGATGAGATTGAGAATTTCTGTGTAACTCCACTTCCTTAACAGGTACAGTAATAAACTGTTAGTTCTTCAGGCGAAAGACATGAATCTGTTGGATTAAAGCTTCATTCTCTGCCTGTAATCAGCAGCTTGAGGGCCTTCTGTAGATTCTGCACAGCAGTGCTCACATCTTCATACTGCAAAGCACTGCCAGCATATTTGCAATATTTTTGAGCTCTGGCAAAGTCCTCTGGAGTCAAGCGGACTTCTCCTGCAAAAATATAAGTATTACAAAGTTACTACAAAGGACACCTGACTTAAGCTTCCTTTCTTAATGATTTTTATGTTTTCCTTATATTTGTGGTAATATTATGAAAACCAGGCTAATATTTGTGGTAGCATTCCACAGACCAAGATATAGTATTTCTTCTGTTCTCTTTTCTTTCCATTCATATAAAGCTTAACTTCTTTGCAATTGAAAAATGTGAGGACCTTTCTAAGCACTGCTATTTGCATGACCCAGTGCCTTTCAAAAGTAAGCCAATACCTTTGAGAAAGATCTGCTCTTCACCTAAGACAGCAAAGGAGAGCTTTTACATGACATTAAGTTAGCTGTAATCATATTACAACCTGCAAGAAACAAGGACAGTGCTTTTTGTGTTCACAGCATAATTACTCTGCTCTCTTCAGGAATAATACATAGTTAGAAACTGTTCCTTCTCAACTGAATAACTTTTCAGAACGTAGAAACATTTCTCACTGGCATGTTTTCACACATTTTATGTTTCTGTTTTTCCAAATAATTTTTATGTTTCCAATTTTATGTAAGATGACTGAAAACAAGATTGATGCCATTATATGTGCCCATTTTTGTAACACTGGAGAACACTAGCAAAAAATATTCCCATAATATAGAATAAACCAACTGTTATTCATTAATCAGAGTATTTTCTTGATGGAAGTTAAAACTAGGAGTTCTGTAGCGCTCAAACACACACATTCAGTCTTGGAGAAGGCATAGTAGGGACTTATGCCCTAACTGGCAGAAGATTTTATATGTGAATAGTATCACTGATGTAGGTGTAAAATAAAGCACAGCTGTGTTACTGTACCTCCTTCCACCCACAAATTCACTGCGAGTTTTAAGGCTAATCCCATGCCACTCAAATAATATAGGGACAAATTATAAAATCTTTCCTCAGGTTCTTTCAAAACAACTTAACTTGTAAATGATAGATTTTTACGGGCATGGATAAATAATTACATAAAACACTAAAGATTATGTATATATCTAATAATTTCCCACACAGCATCTTAAAAGCAACGAATAGATTTCACACACTAGGAGAAAATGTGTTTTTAAACGCAGCATACATTTCACATAAAATTTAGTTAAACAAAGATTAAGCTCTCTAAGTACATTTTACTTTTAAGCAACTACATGAATATACTTAAAGCCATATTTTATGGCACAATTTCAGTTAGCTGGATCCTTTCTTTCCAAATAGAACTGTTGTTAGCAATACTGTGAGAATGTTTACTAAAGAATCTCAGTTCTTATCAAAAAATGTCTATTATATTTGCTTTTCCTTCCCCCAATCTTATTATTCCAGAACAGCTTTTGAACAAATAAAAAAAGAAAACCTGAGAATATTAAAAACTAGACTGGTCTGCTGGTTTTCAAAACAACCCTACCCCAATAAAAAGCAGAAAGGTAAGCAATCTGAAGATTAATTTTATCAATTTAAAAAATATACTCTAGAACTCTACTTATTTTCCTTTCAGTAAATAAATATAACCATTGAGGGACATAAAAACTTGATGGGCTCATTATCATTGCGATGTATATTAATTTAGTGCTTAATAAGTGAAGCCACATTAAATCTCTTAAAATACATACACGTGAGTAAATACATGTGGGAGTGCATAAACACAGGCACACACCTCAGTTATTTTGTAACCTAAATAAAGACACAGACTAAAAGCAGCTGGGGTCAATCTGCGACCACATTACTGAACATCTTTAAGAAATTAAAAAGACTAAGTTCCCCTCAAAGTAGCTTTATGCTACGATGCCAAAAGAAACTACAAAATCATTCTTTAAAAACTGGCCAAGGCATCAGTCCAGTATTCAACTAATTTATTGGAAGCAAGCCTAAATTCACCCGTCTAATCTTATTTTTACAGTATGAGCTCTATTAATGTTTTGCTGGCATAAAGCCTTATTTATTATGAAATCTACCTCAGATGCTATTATGACATAACTTGAGGGAAAAAAAATAATAATTTTGAATTTATAAACCAAAGTTTATACAGTAAGATGGTTGATCTTTTGATGTGCTCAGTAGCCTGAGCTCCTATTGAAGTCAACGCCTCACAATGGAAAAGCAAAATAGAAACAAACCAGTTCTGTGTTCTTAAGTTTTCAAAAGAATGTAAAACTTAACTGTAATGACTGTACTTACATCAAAGGTACAACCCCCAAAAGTTAGTAACTGACTTCAATTTACATATTCTAAGGTTTAAGTAGTTTTGGAGGAAAGGACCTGGGGGTCCTGGTGGACACCAATTTGCCCATGAACCAACAATCTGCCCGCGTGGCAAAGACAGACAATGGCATCCTGTGCTGCAGTAGGAAGAGCACTGCCAGCAAGCTCAACGGAGGTGACCCTGTCCCTTTCAGACCTAGTGAGGCCACATCTGGAGTGCCCTGTCCAGTTCTGGGCTCCTCAGCACAAGAGAGATGGACTGACACCCTGGAGACAGTCCAGCAAAGGGCCACAGAGATGACTAAGGGAACGGAGCACCTCTCACACAAGAAGTGGCCAAGAAAGCTGGGACTGTTCAGCCTAGAGAAGAGAGGGCTCAGGGGCATCTTACTGATGTGTACAAACACCTGAAGGGAGAGTATTTGAAGGACAAAGATAGGGTTTTTTTCAGTGATGCCCAGTGACAAGACCAGAGGCCGAAAAACCGGAGGGTCCTGTCTGAACATCAGGAAACAGTTTTTACTCTGAGGGTGATCAAGCTCTGGGACAGGTTGCCCAGAGAGGTTGCGGTGTCTGTCCCTGGAGAGATACAAAAACTATCTTTTGAATTACCAGTGACTAATCTTGAATTATTTTTTCTCAAACTTCTTCAGTGCGGCAAATTAAACCCCAGGGAAAGTGCACGGGCAGGGGGAGACACAAAGGACATGAGTGACTGGTTTGACATGACCCTTCCTTGAGCAGAGGGGTTGGACCAGACCACCTCCTGAAGTCCCTTCCAGCCTCAAGTATACAGTGATTTTTGGCTCTAAAAAAGCCCAACAACATTGAGAGCTAGGAAAGGTGTACTGTATTTATTCTGAAACAAACTGCTTCTGTGTTATTCTGGAATTATTAGGACTGTAGTTATACTACTCAAACATGACAGGAATATGGAATCCATAACAACAAGCATGATTCTTTTAGTTTAAGAGGAACAAGAAGTGAAAACAATTTGACTAGACATGCTGAAATAACTTTGGGGAAAAAAAGCAGTTTCAGAATGAAAATAATGTGCATTTTACTAATGTATCTGCTTCTCCCTGGAATCCTTTTTTACCCATCAGATGTTTTTCCTTTTTATGATGCCCAAATATAAGGCAGCTGATTTAAGAACATTTCAATCACACAAATTGGTGCATAAAAACAGTGATGGCAAAGGTAACAAACGGTTTTTGAAACAAGATACTCTTTTTTCCCATTAAATCACTTGAAATATAATCAAGGATTTCTTTTTAAGATAATGAAAACACATTCAATGCCAAATTATTATTTCTACTTTGAGTGCAGAATATCAAACATTATAACATTATACATACAAATACAATGGACAAATGCTTTCTTTATACTATGCCACCTGTGGAAGGGACCATATGGCAATGTAAGAAGATCTTATAGAAACCATGCAGCACAACTGTGAATGCCTTTAGTGTTAGCAAAATCCAGGGGTAATAAATTTTTTAAGAAAACTACACCAGGGAAGTGCACACACACCTACATGAAGTTGCTGTGTAACTCTGCATTCTGTTGTCAGACACATTAACCCATGCTTAAATGCAAAAGCTTTGACACTTTCAAAAGTCAATGTTAAACTCTGAATCTTGTTCCCACAGGACAGGACAACTACTGAAAGATTCATACAGACTAAAAATCAAAGAACACTATTCCTTTAACTTAATCTTCCTTTGATAAAATATTCGACTCCTCTTCACCTAAAGTTTTTCTCCCATAACAGTTAATCAAATGGCTTCTCCCATGTTATGGGAAGCAAAGAAAATATGTAATTCATTTTTAAAATATACATTTGATCTCACTACAAGAAACAGTCTTGCAGGAATATGTGGAATATCCTGTTTGGCTATGCCTATACTACCACATTCAACACTGCCAAGGAAGGCGTCTCAGCACTCAAAGTTGACTGTCTGCAGTGTCAAACTGCTGGAACAGACTCCAGTATGGTTTTGGCCCATGCAAACTAGCACTTTCCCAAACAATTCCTGGGCATGACTTGTGGTCAGAGCAAGCTACAGACCATTCAATATGAGCAGTCTTCATGAGCTACCTTGTTTAGGTTTAAAAGTTTAATAGTATGGATGTGAGAGGTTCTGTGCCAGCTGTTCTCCGTGCCAAATATTTGCAGGCATGTATAATTTGTTAGTATAGACACAGACATCGTGTCTAAATCATGGAACAAATGTACCTTGCACTATGCTAGCTCTGCAGATCTGCTGGATGGAGGGCAACATCAATCCCTCTTTCCCGTCCAAAGGAAACTTCAGTTCCACAGGAACGGTACGTGCCTCAATATGAAGCAAGGATCCAGCCCAGATGTGTACATTGCAGCTCAAGAACTGGGGAGGGCTCTTGGGTCCCACAGTTTTGTACATCCATTAAGAGATACAGGCATTTCTCAATCTACTTATGGGTTAGAGAACAAGGCCACTGTTGGCACAGAAATGACGACTCAGCAGCATGAGGAGAAGAATGCACAACAAGACAGTGACAGGCAAGGACACTTTCCATTGCTCTCAAGCTTCTTAATTCCACACATGCAAACAAAACTGTCACTGTACCTCTGCTGACACATCCCCTGTGCCCTCTCAGGCTCCTGCATAACCGACACTGTATTTTCTAAGCTTTCAAACCAAGAACCTGTATGACCTCTATCACCTCTCCGGGTGCACTTTTGCAGCACTCCCTCATAAGAATGTAAAACTTTGAGCTGTTACAAGATCCAAGCTTGTAGTGACACAACCGATGTGCAGAAGAGGAATGCAGGCATGCAAATACTCAGGTTAGATCATGTTAAGAGATTTATCATGGTGCTTTGCAAGGGTCTTAATCTCTTCATTACACAGTATTACTTATTATGTGTTTTCATAAACACAATTCCTTTTTATTTATGTACTTATTAAACCAGGTTATCTCAGGTAGGTGCTAAGAGGGAGTAATGCACTGATACTATTCAGATATTGAATAATGGAATGTCTCAAGAAAAAATTAAAGTTTCAATCAAAATTATGACATTTTTGACAACCAGAAACAAACATTCAAACCAAGAAACAACGATGATTAAAAGTTTCAGAGTAGTTACCAAAAAACCAGTTACAACGACTGTCTAGAAGATAATGATAAGCTAGTTTAACATGAAAGCTTTGCTGCCAAACACCACAAAATTTGCCTTCCAACTAGCAGTTACTGTGGCAAAACTTAAGTAAAGCTTTGAGCCATTTCAGTTAAGGAACTACCGAAACCCCCACAGCAGTCTGCAAAAGTCAAAAACTACCACCAAGTTTAAATGTTTCAGCTACAGGTCTGAGGTGTTGTTTGCAATGAAATGAGTTACTGCCACATGAGACATTATTGCCAGCTCAGTTGGCCAGAGCATGGTGCTAATAATGCCAAGGTTGTGGGTTCCATCCCAGTATGGGCTATTCATTTACGAGTTGGACTCAATCCTTCTGGGTCCCTTCCAGCTCAGACTATCCTGTGATTCTGTGATTACAATCATATGCCAGAAAAACTACAGCACCTATAGTACCTTTTGCTCTTCAGGACAATACTAAAGATTAATAAGTCTCTATTAATAGCTAATTTTGCTATTTTTAAGACATCTCCTATAAAAATGGCTTTCTAATACATTAAAATGGAAACATCCTTAAGCATTCTTATGCCAGCAGACTGAAAACAAGTTAAACATTGAATTCCTACTATAGCATTGAATTGAAGCAAAAATGCTTTTTCAGTAAAGCTATTTTAACACAGACACTCTTCAATAACATAATAATGTAGCTAAATATTTGTAAGTTATAAAATACAAGAACATACCTATATAAACTTTGTAGTCATAACAGGCAATGTTTTACTGTGGTTAGTACTAGAACTTATCATAGCAATTATGTATACTATCAGCTTTCCTTGACGAGGCTAAACTGTAGGGGAGAATGTGAACAGATTTTGTACCATGACATCTAGACCTCCTCCTCATTCAACATCCTTGTTATATTGCCAACAAAAATCTGATTATTACAAACAGATGTAATTTACAGGGTTTTTTAATACTATTTTCTCTATTCCATGGACAGAAAAATTCTTAGAAAACAGTTAACCCTTTGTCCAAAGGTACATGTTCAAATTAGAATCTAGGATGATTCCAGCTTTACTGTCAGTTACTAGAGTTCCATAGGCTGTGATTTCCCTAAGGTTAGCCCTTATGTGTACACTTCAAAGCATGGAATATGCAAGCAGACATAAAATACGTATGATATAGGTTATCAGTGATTTCAACATCAAAGACAGATGTCATCACAGAAGATAAAAGCCTTGATTAATGGTATATCAAAATAACATCATTAGCAGTACCTTATAAATTGTTTCATTTAAAACAGGTACTACGTATAGTCAGGAAGCACACAATTATTCTGCACAGAAACACAACTTGAATGTTTTATGAATTATTTTATGAAGTTAATAAGTAACTTACATGTTGACCATGTAGAATAAATTTTAAGTAAAAGGGAATGTGTATTACAAAATTAAAAATTATTAATTAATTACAAAAAATAAAATTTAGCAAGGCTATCAGGAATATAGGCTTTGCAAAGTGTATCAGAACCTCACCTAAGAAGAAACAATATAAATAATAAAAAGCCTTACACAATGATAACTCATTGGTTCAAAATAGTCAGACAGACAACTATACTGTAACGGCTTGCAGAAACTATTAAACTCTTAGCAACACAATGCTTAGATGTTGTCCATTCTTTTTAAAATTCTGAAATACCATTCAGATAACAATGACAGTATTTCTCAAACTTCTTCCTTCAGTGCAGGGGAGACACAGAGGACACAGTATGTCCATGTACAACACCACAGATGCCACAAGCTTACCTGCAGACTGAGCACTGTAAAGGGAAGGATCAACTAGAGGAATATTCTGAGGAGTAGGCTGAATGGTGTTACTTGTCACTCCTGCAAATCAATGCAAAAAAATGGACTTGGATTATTTTTATTTATTGGCTTTAAAAGTAAGCAAACAAAACAGAACAGGCACACCTAAAGATTTTCAAATTAAGCAGCTGATAGCTAACTAATTCTGAAAACATCTAACAAGTAATTTTAATGCTTTAACTTCAAATATGAATGTTTTATAAAATAAAACAGAGGAATGTACAGACTGTCATCCATTTTACCAGTACAGGATTTCACAGAACTTTAATTTCAAACATTAAAAAATAAGAAAATACTAGTCCAAGAGACTGTGGTTACCCTAGAGTATTGAGGAAAACCTGCTAAAGAAAAGTGTGAGTAAACTTTTATATTTGAAACCTGAATTCTACATTCTAATACCAGAGGCAGTCTATTTTATTATATTTTTAAAGCCTCATGCCTGTCACCTCACACTTGCAAACTATCTCCTTCCTAATTCCTTTGAAAACAATTAGTGAGAATAAAAAAAGCTAGCTAAGTTTAAAAGGGAAATAGTGGTGCTAGAAGAACAGCACTTTATGCTGTGAGGTACACTCATTTGCTTTGCTCCAAAACTGTATTTTTGCAGTATGTCCAGAACTGGCATAAAGTTATTTCTACAACATCTGCTGTGTAGGAAGAGGGTATAATCACTTTTTTAAATTACGTCACTCCGCTGAATGACTGGTGGGGTTAAAACTACGTAATGCACAGAATTCATGTATTCCAACAAGGTACATACTCCATAATTTTCAGATCTGGTAAAAAAAAACATACTCTCCCACCCAGGCCCAAAAATTCCCCACCTATCTGAAGGATTTCCCTTTGATAAAGCTGAAAAAAAGAGCATCCTGAACTCTTCATAGTGTGAAGCATTTTTAAAATGAGAAAGTAAAATAAAAGGAGGAATTGAGTGACAAAAATCTCATATGTTCAATAATATAAAAATGTATCTGAACAATAACTGATCATCAGGATTGAAATCAAGAGCTTTTAACTTTCTAGTCTTATTAATCATTAATTAATAATTCTATTCTATGATTATTATAGAAAGGTCCTATAAGGTAAAAAAGTTTTATTTACCAATCACTTAATACATTTTTTTTTTAATACAGCATCTGGGAAGGAACCTATAATTTTTAAGAACTTGGTTTTGGTCCAAAAATTACACATAGTAATAAAAAGGATGTAGGAGCCAATGTATTTAGCAGTAGAGACAAAATTCCCATTAATAATATTGTCTGAAGTCAATCACACTAAAGCACCTCCATGGGAAAAGGGGCACAAGGCAAACCAAACCAGTATGAATGGTACATCAGGCATGATTGCTATAGACTTGTAACAACTTCAACACTATTTTGGACAAGCTCCCACATCAAGAACAGCAGCCTATCTGCACAGGGAAAGCTACATATGAAATGAAGTAATACAATTTCATCTACCAAGTGAAAGACTCGAACTGTGCTTTACAGTACAGATGTTGCAATGCAGCACCATTTTACTAATTCAAGAGAAGACAAAAAAATTCTGTCTGCAGGAACTGTCACTTTCTTAGTCCATATATGTTTTCTGTAAAAGTGCTCCAAATTATGATTTACATATTTAAAAAAAAATTAAAAAATATTTCCAATGGTATTTTTACATTTCAGCTTATGAAGATGCTTTTGCCACACAATACTGTGTTATTCTACTCTATATGTGATGAATTAGAATCTGGACAAGAATTTGTCTCCCAGTAAAGGCATGGATCTTTTAGTTGTGATTTGGACATACCTGTGTTATGAGGTACTTCAGCCGGAGTGTTGGCTGGTGCATGGGCACCTGGTGGTATATGTATGCCACTGTAGTTACTAGTTGGTATGTTGTTAGCTTCATATGTAGATGATGATGATGGTTGAGTTGTTCCACTATGGACAGAAGATGACCCCCCTTCTTCCCTTTCAGGATCTGCTAAAATGACACAAAATATGAATTACTGCAACTATTATGTACAAACATTTGAAAGCTTTGGCTTTCCTTAAAACCCCCTTTCAAATGTTTATTGCTAAAAAAAATGGCCACCATAAAAATGGTCACCAGTGTGACATAAAACATCAACCCAAACCATATAATGTTGATTTGAAAAGGTAAAAAGCAACATACCATACAATAAATATCTAGAAACTCACACAGTTTCAAAGATCTCTTCTGTTCAAATTGAAGAATCATTTCGTTACTGATCTGAATATAAGCTATCTGTCTCATTAAAACAATTTGGTATACCTTCATGTACTGCATCCACAGAAGTTGAACAAGTTATTAGAAATAGGCAATAATTTACACTTTAACATATACATGAACCAGAACATGGAAAACTGTATTTGCCTTACAAACTCTTCATAAAAGTGCCAATTCTTTTACCCCGTATCAAACCACAAATAAATAGGAACCAAGAAAGTAATACCAAATGAAAAACTAAATGCAGCTTAGCTAAGTCACAATTGCATCTAGAACAGTTAGAGTACATAATGAGCTATAAGAATAATGAGGTTCAATATATCCCATAGCATGTAAAAAGAATATACGTATTTTTCAATCTAGTCACATTCTTAAGGTTCTGGTCTAGTTTATTTAATATTGCTTTAAAGGCTAATCATCCAGTTAATTTAGAATATATGGTTGATTCCTGCTCTTTCATTTGAATTCAGTTCAGTTTAAAACAACTAATTTCCATTTACTGTGTATGCATTCACCTGTATCAATAATGCCAGATGGAACAAGCACAGTTTTGGGAATTGCTTATTTAACAGCCAGTGCTTGACGGGGAACAAAAAAAAAATGGGAACACAAAACTTGTCTGTGTGTAGAGCTAGCAAAAGAGATGTTTTTAAGAAATCTGCACTGATCTTCAACTACACAAGACTATGTATTACGCAAACACTTCTACTGCTTAATAATTAAATGGTCTACTAATAAAAATATTACAAATATCAGAATTGTTTCCCATGTAAATCCTTCTTCCTCCCAGAAAAAACTTCACATGCTACCTTTACGAAAAATGCCTAAACACCTTCTAATTCACAATACTATTTACTAAAATAAAAGGCTATAAAGCAGAGTAAAATTAAGTATTGTCATTAGAACATTTTTAGTGGACTTTAATAAATGCACTGAGGTTTTATGGAACAATTTCTGACACATGCAAATGAACACCTGACAAGTTTCTTGAAGACAAAGAATACCTTAAAGTGAGAGATTTTTCTTTTGCTGTATTTTTTGTTAGTAGCTCATACTGTAATATTGTGTGTCTAACATGCATGGAAATAAAATTAAATGTCCGAAAACTGGCAAAAAGAAGGTGAGATTCAAGAGTAAACATTGCATATGCTATCTTTTAAATAATAATGTAATGATAGGAAACCATTGTTTGAATGCTGTATTTTTCACTGGTTTTGGTGCTAACTGAAAAAAAAAAATTATAACACAGTTTCAGAAAAAAAAAATGAACAAAACCACAGACGCTTACTATACATAAAATGAATGAAATAGTTACGCACAACACTCATCACGCTGTCTGAAGGTGAGGTTGCCGAATATTACTTGTACCACTGTTACCAATTATTTATAGCTTGGTCAAATTCTAGCCACAAAGTTGGATTTTCTAAGCTGGGTGTCTGCTTGAAGCTAGGATTTTGGGAAAGCTGTTGTAAAAATTACTAAGCCATTTTTGAGAATGAAGCAGTGAGAAAAAACATGCTTCCCCTGTGCTTAGTATCTCAGCTATGAGAAATTACCTGCAAATTCACGCTCACATTTAACCTGTTAATGAATGTATTCCTTTATTCTGCCCCTTTCAGCTTCCTGTTGCCCTCATCTGGTTCTCAAGGCAATTCTGATTTCTTTCTCTGCACTGACATATCCCATATCTGCAACCCCTTGCCCCATACTTATGTCTCTCTTGCACTGCTCCCATCTTCTCTCCAAGCCATTCCCAGTTTCAGTTTCCAGCTTCCTCACTGCATAGTTCCGGGTCTCTAGTCACTCCTGTAACAGTGCAATGCTGTGGGCAACACTGCCCATGGAGACATGAACTCAAAGGGTTAAAGTCTGGCAATGTTAAAAACAACCAAAAAAAGTGTTAGAAGTGCTGACCACTCATAATAACAGTGCCTGCAAGAGGTAAATTCACAAAAGGGCAATCTACTTTTTAATCAGCTATTTGTATAAAAAGATTAAGCTCAACTGTTTGATTTGCTCATTATGCAATTGGCCAATGTTAAAACTGTATTAAACATAAAAGTAGTTTTGTTTAAATTAACTCTTCTTAGGTCTTTAAAGTGCCCAAATATCATAAAAGCATTGTAACTATTCTTTCTGGAAAGCAAATATTTAAAATATTCTTTATCAAAGACTAAAGCATTAGAAACATTTTAAGATACCCACTTTCAGTATTTGTGAATAGTTTTTAAGAGTAGTGCCAGATAAAAGGATTTCAGGCTGCTAAAAAACATTTAAGTCAACAGAGGTTTTAAATTCTGAGGTTAGAACATCCATAATATAACTGAAAAAAAAAATCTTTCCCAGGGAATGGGAATGAATGCTAAAAAATTAGAAAATTATTTTCTCATGCAGCAGTAATAACCTCGAATTCAAAGTTCCTTGCAATTTGCTTAAAGATGCTGAAATACTAGGCTGTGAAACAGTGACACAATTGTTTTACATTTCATTTCAGCTCCAGCTGAGTTTCTTGTCTTGGAACCTCATCAGCCTTTGTGTTTGAATCCCAGCATAATTGATCTATGAGCTCTTTAAATTTTCTGCAGAGCTACAATATACCCAGACCACCTGTTTATGTTTTTTAAAACTATTATTTATTTAATGAAGGCAAGGCTTTGTGAAATAATCACCCCAGGCCCATAACCAACCATCCAAAGATACTTTTATATAAACAGAGGATTCTCAAGGCTTAATGGCATTCCCTTTTCTAGTGTAAGCAAGCACTGATCATGACTTAACTTCAGCAGCTCAGTGCACTAAATATAAAACTAGCAAAATTTTCATTTTTAAGGAGTCCAGACTCCTCCAGTTCTCTGGACTTCTATTTTTACTGAGTTTAGCGAATGGTAATCTATCAATATAATTTTTTTCCTTTTCTCATCCTGCTGCATTGTTTCTCTTTTGCTTGAGATGTTGCTAAAAGATTCACAATGTAAGGTTCTACTTGAACACTGCTTTTAAAAAACAAACCAAACAAGTATTTTTTCCCACAACATTGAGAAATGAACTCAAAAGTCCATCAACTTTTCCCACACTGTTCTTTTTACTAGTTGGAACTATTAAGGTTTTCTGAAATTCTGTAATAGAAATGTAGCCTACATATTATATATTGCAATGAAGGTGATTACATTTAATGTATTTACTGTGGCTATATCATGATCATTTAGGAATTTTTCATATTTCCATTTTTTTCCATTAGTGTAAAATCTTGTTGGATGATCTAGGGCTAATGCTAAGTAACCTTTACGTGTACTCTAGGACTTGTACTCCAACTTAATAAATTAAGCATGTCATTTTAAGGTTTCCATGGTGGCATCCTGACAAAAGCATCCATAAATCTAACAGCAGAACTGCATAAAGCATGCCTATGTTACTGTAAAAACATCTCCAAGAGTTACAGTATGGTTTTCAAGAATCACAAAAAAAATAACACTTTGGAAAAAAATGGTAATTTGTCAAGCGACAGAGACCTAGTTTCACTCTGTTTAAACAGACTTTTTCCACATGCTAGTGGAGGAAGAAAATGAGCAAGCAGAAAGGAATGGGGAAGGTCCAGTCATACATTCAAACAATACTGCTTTTCTTCTTATGATGCACAAAGCAAGAATTGAAACTCTTTTTTACTGATTCTTCTCATAAGAATTAATTTGCGTAAAATTTTTGTCTTGATTATGTGAAACATTGTGGACACCTACACTATGGAGCTAACTGTCAAAAATAAACATCAACATGTATTTTTCATTTCATTTCTTGGAAAATAAGAGTGTGAGAAATAATCTCTACATGAAATACAATTCAACAAAAAAACAAACAAACAACATATTGGCAAATTATAGATCTTGCGAGCACCCTATCGAAAAGGATGTTAAAATTTTGATTCACTCAGCATTTATGTCCCTTTTAAGTTGTGTGTAGACATAATCTGGTAATGAAAGCAAGAGTCTTCACCAGTTCCCATTACCACCTGTAATGAACTGCAATGAATACCAAGGATTTGAGGAAAGCCTGAATTCTGCTTTCCTTCCTACAACAGTTTCTTTTGTAGCCTAGAGCAAATTAGTTACCTCTCCTCATTAATATAATCAAGAAAGAGCCTATTTGTTGCTTTTGAGAAATAATTAGCTTCTACAGATTGCACACATGGATTTTTAGCAAAAGCTTTGTAATGTTTACTTAGAAATTCTATTTTTGCAGTTGTTTAAAATTCATAATTCACTTCACATAATCAGGTCAGCTTTACCACACTGTGAGCCAGACCACTAAAGAGCACTCATCTAAAGCTGAAAATATTTAACTGAGCTATTCATTACATTCAATATAACATGAGATTTTTCTCTCACATGTTGCGCTCTCCATTAAACCATCAAACTGGTGTAATTTGACAAAGATGGGGTGATGTTTGGAGTTGGAGTTGCATTCCAAGTATCTCTTGCTACAGCTGCACGGACGGTTTAGAAAACTGCCTTGGAAAAGATTATATGTTGACGAATAAATTAGTTTGCTAATATTTCACTTCAAATACAGCTGTGCCTATACTGGAGCACATTTCAGTGGGCAAGATGCCCATTCCAGTGTTTAAGTCTGTAGGGTGTCTTTAGGTTAGGAAAATATAATAAAAAGAATAAACAAGTAGCTTGGAAATAAAACTATCATACTCGGTATTTGTTCACAAATATTTGAATTTCCTTATGTTGCAGTGTTTCTGGAGTACATAAATACATAAACAGTATTTTATCCAGGAAACTACAAATAAATTATATTTGGCACCCAGGCTTTTAGACACGATAAAGATAATAATAAACTGCAACAGATGTTCAGTACACATTCTCCTTAAAAAAAATCATTATAATATACTTTTTTTTTAATGTAACACTGTTTAGGACATACAAATTACAGTGTGGAGAAGCATCAAAATATGAGATTGCATGATGAAAAGGTTGAGAACTGGAAGAGAAGCTCGTTTCCTGATGTTTTGATATGTTAAAATAAAACTTATGTGTAGAAAATTACAAGCGTACTCGTAACTTACTAGAAGTAAATTACAAGTTCAGACTTCAAAATCCACTGAAGACACAGGTATAGACCCCAAACACAAATGAATGTAAACAAACAAATAATTACCTTCATGTGTATATACATGTATATCTCATATGTGTGCACAAATATAAATATATTGATCATCTATATTAATACATATGTTCACAACGCTTTAAGTAGCCACCCCAATAAGGTGGATCTACAGGTTAGATACAAGCCACGCTCTACAAGCTAGATTTTTCCCCTTTGCACTGTAGATTTGTTTATTGACCCTTTTTATTTGGAGAAATTTGTATTACTAAATTCAAGCCTAAGAGATAAATTAGCATACACTTAATTGACAAGCCACAAAGTCTCATAAGCCAGCTCAGAAGAAAAATTACAAATTATTTAATGTTCTTAGTTGTTCCATTAGGTATGCGAAGAATGATACACAGAGGTTGTTATTGTGCAGAATTAGTCTGTTTTAATCTGCATAGTGAAAATATCCATTCCAATGACATCCTACTTCATAAGAGATCAACCTTTAAAATTTGTATACAATCTGCATTGAGGAGAAAAGCAAAGAAATTGGTCACTACCAAAACCAACAAAACTGATTACGATCGAAAGCAAAACAACTTGTTCTGGTACACATTCAGTTTGGTTAAGTGGATGTCCTTAGAAATCACCTCCTTAACTGTTAGATAAAGTGGGAACCTAGGAATCCTGTACAGGGAGCTTAGGTAGCCAGAGGGAACAACTGAAAACACAAGGAAAAGGAGGATGAGTGAGAAAGAGGCAGAAAATCCAACTCAGTATTACTGAGTAGGCCATAAATCTGTTTTGAAACCCACATTATTATACAGGGAGAAAGGGGTTGTCTCACAAGCAGGTCTTTGCTTTGAAGTTGAATTCACTTACGATCTGTCCATTTTCAACTCCTACTTAACTTCTGAGAGAGAATAAACTGGCAAAGGGGTCATAACTTTACAAAACAGATTTAACAGATTAGAAGGACTGTGGTTAGTATTAAAGAAATGCATGATTCTGACCCAAAGCTGACAATGCCTTCTTAGAGAGTAGCTGTATTCAAAATACTAATCTCCACTACAAAGAAAAAAAATATTTTATTAAGTAAATCAATCACACAGTAAGGTCCAATAAAAATAACAGCAGGAGAAGCTGAGAAGTAGTAGAAGGCAGCTCATTGTGAATGGAACATCAGCTGGGGAAGCCGTGCTTCCTGAGGAGTGCTCCCTGAAGAACTGTGCATACCACCACTTCACCTTGGCCCAGCCCTCCGCTCTCTTAAAAAGAAAAGGGAAACACTTACCAAAATTCTCTCCTTCCATTCCAATGGGGCCAGGCTGAGGAGTCTCTCCATTCTTTAAGCAGTTATGAATGTATGCTGCCTTCCACCTGGCGTACTTCCTGTGCTGGGCATTCTGGGGAAGGGAAAAGGCCAGTCATTTTAACCACTTACTTCTGCGAATTAATGCACTCAAAACAGAATTATCAACATATTTTCCACTTTCTCTGCTGTCATTTGATATCCTTTTAAAGATAAACAACATGTGTAAAATTAATAGGTGAATTAAAAAAAAAAAAAAAATAACAGCTCTAACAAGATCTCAGCATGAAACGAAAATGTGGAGATCTTCAATTAGTGCAGCATATCAGGAAAAGGAAATAAATTATACCAAGACCATCTAGTATGAAAGGCATAGCACTGCGTATTAATTACTGACATGAAATATTGAAGAAAGCTTCCTATCTCCATAAACTTAAATGATTATTTATTTTAGATTTAAAAACTTGAAACTCACAAATGGTACTCCTGCTGATCAGAAATATGAAATCTTTTCTAATTAAATTATTTTAAAATTGAAAATTTTGTTTAAAAGCATTAATACAGAAAGGCTGATGCAATTGCAGATTAATGTGATTTGTTTGTAATACTCTATGACATTAATATTTTCCATTTTGTTTTTTAGAATATACTTTACTGTTCCTAGTACAACTTTTAGCATGTCAAAACATGAAATGAAAGATTGCCCAGTTTGTATCTCCTGGGACTGTTACAACAGTGTTTGTTTAATCCAGGAAGAGTTCTCAATTGTTGCATGAAATCTTAAACTGATTATGCAAATCAACTACTTTGTCAAAAGTTGTATGGGAAACGACCAGTTCTGACAGTTATGAGGTAATATAAATCAAGCAACAAGGCTGAATATAAACAGATGAGAAATGTGGAAGGAGGAGTGGAATAATTTGCCCAAATGAACAATGCAGGTTGTGATAACATGCTTCACATCAACACCAAAATTTTAAAAATTAATTTTTGAATTAAAAAATTAAAAATTAATTTGGAAATTAAATCCAAAGTTTCTGAGAATTAATAAACTGAAATTCAATATTGTACTTCACAAAGCCTATTGCACTGTCATCTAGAATAGGGTCACAACACAAAGGGTATGTATCTTCAGCAAGCTCCCTTGCTCATATTTAATACATTGTATCACCCAGGATGCTCAGGCACCCCAGGAGAAAGATCTGGTCTTCATTTTTGAAAGTAAGATGTTCTCCAGAAAAAAACCCTATTCTGATGACAGATTTATTAAAATGCATTCACTCTACCTCAGAAAGGAAAAAGGCAATTGGAAAACCTGGCTTTCTGTTAAACTTTGTTTTAATAATAATTTCTGGTCAGTCAGTGTTACAGATTAAATTCCTTCATTTTTAACAAACACAGTAGAAGCCACAAAATGCAGAAAACACACATCCAGAGTATAGCACTTTTACAGAAGATTACTATGCAATATTTAAGAGCCTGCACATCTCCCCTCTGTTCTAATACGGTGATTATTTATCGATAAAGTGTGAAGATGCTGTTGTATCAGGTGTCCATCCCAGGTGCTGGCAACTCAGCATGGCAGGAGTGGTGTCTGTGAGGAGAAGCCAGGGCTGCCCCATACTGGATAAAACCAGCTCCAGTGCACCCACCTCGGGACAGAGCTGAGACCCTCCGCCATCTGGTGTTGCCCTGGGGAGAGCATATTTAAGGATGGGCCAAGCACCCCCAACCCCCACACCCAAGATGCTGGATGGAGAGAGGAGAAGGAAACCAAGTGTTTGATGTCTGTCCTGCATCCCAACTGCAAAGCTTATCATTCCAGAACTGAGAAGTGAAATGCTGCTGGTTTTGGTTTGTTTTTAACATGCATTGCTGTCCCTTTTCAGAAGGCTGCCCTATTGAGTGAATGTTACTACGGAGATAAATGAAAAGAACGCTGCTACCGCAGAGCTTCCTACTGATCTGATCTAAGCTGTGTCTTGTAGAACACATGTTCCAGAAAATCCTTTTGCCTAGTTCTAATATGGAGATAAAGAACATTCACTCTTCATTTGTGACACAATCCATTCATACTACCCAAAAATCAATCACTTGCCATTTAAAAACATACATATTAGGCTCAATACCCATTTTCTGATTTTAGGTGTCAAATATCTGTTTTCTATGCCTTCTGCTGTTGATTTAAAAGCCTTTTAATAGTTGATAGTCCATACATATGAAGGCAATTTCAATTATCTACTGAAAAAATAGGCAGGTGGTCTGAATACAGATGTCATACTATATAACCTGGTGTCAGGCTGAGTGTATTTCAGGCAAACAAAAACTTCTGCAAAAGTCTAAGACAGTCAAGTCATACTTGTCCAATCATCCCTTCACGTGAGAATGGATAAGGAAACTGTTGAAATATAATGATGCTATACAGAAGAGCAAATATTTTCTGTATTTGTATGCTCTCTTTTACCATCTTCCCCAATTTAACAAAATGAGAGAATTCTGCTTTCCAATTACAAAGCATTGCTGTCCTTTCAGCATCAACAATAAAAAAACCCAACACACAGCAGAAAACATAGCACTGCTAGCATTCTGCACTGACATTTGTAACAATTTCTTCTATCTTCAAAGCAGGATTGCTTCAGGTGCTCTGAGGAGTCAATGGATCAGTGCACTGTCCTGTGCACTGGATTCCTACAGACTGTTTTTTTTCAGTCCAATTCAATGTGCCAATGTGCATTCACTCTCTGGCTCTAGGAAATGTTATTACTGGATCTAGTAAAGGATGTCAGGGTGCAGAGCAGGCTGTTTTAAGAGAACACATCAAAAAGTAAACTTACTTGTGCCTCTTGATAAGATTAAAATTTTACATTGGTATAGTCTCAGGCTACAGAAGATAGAGAATCTTGCAAGAACTCTTTACCAAGCATTTCTCTTGGGTAAGACCTATCTTTAGTATCTACACTTACATCCTATAGTATTCAAGAAGTACACCACTATCAAGACCATTCTTTTACCTTCTTTCCAGTATTTATAAATGAAAGTAGCCACAACAACTGCCTTTTAAACTGAGCAAATATGACAGGAGGTTAGGCACACTTATCAGATTGGGGATTTACATACAGGATGTCAAGTCTGTGAATTTCAAGCAGGACGTGGAAAAGCTGGGAACCTTGCATCATTTTTCCCCTATAAGCATTCCCACCTGCTCAATGTAATGCTATGTGTCCCACAGTAATAATCAAACTTTGAATTTCTAACTGATACTTGTCATGAAACATCTTCTAACAGATGTCTAGTATTTCACATACAATTTATCTGAAATACTTAGCATGATTCTTTATGGCTTACTAACAAGTATTTCGCTACACTATTAGAACCTATGTTCTTTGAAATTCATATTCATGGATTATAAATAAAAGCAACGTCTGTGCTTGGAAAAGCAACCAGGTAATACACTCATATGCCTGACACTTACCTCTTCAGAGAGCTCCCCAAATACCGTTAGAACATCTATCAGGAGACTTGCAGTATAAAAGGATTTTATCATGTTTCTGCAAAAAAGAAAACATTTTGCTAACTTGGTAATGTTAGTCTCTCAGAATCACATTTTAGGAGTTGTCATCTTAGATTATACTGGCTTATTTCAAGCCAAAGATTGATTTTTTTTTCTTTTAATCTGACGTTACAGAAGCTGTTTCATAGTGTTTAAATCTAGCAATATATTGATTAGTCTCCTAACTAATGTGCAGAAAATGTTCAGTATTTTTTAAAACTGGGTACCCGTTCTGTGCTTAGTTTCTAGTTCGGAATGTTCTGTGTAGAACATCAGAAATCCTGTATTAGCTTACAAAAATACATGAACACGCCGTAGTAATTGCTGTAAACCAAACCACATAATGGATCATCACAATTATTTTACTATCACTGGTCAACAGAAACTTTAACATGCTTGATGTAAATAAAGCACAATATTAGCCTGTGATTTTAGAAGGCTTGCCAGCAGGTGAGCAACCCCCTAAGGAACATAAGGAGGAGGATACCAGCTAATGTGTGAAGTTAGAGACCTAAATGCGGTAACAAATTGAGTTTTCCAGTAGAGAAAAGAATGTATTAAAGCCCAATTCTTGCTTCCAGTCAAATTAAAGAGCATTTGGATATTCATATTCCCTGACCAGTATCTTAATTCAGATAAGCAACCCAAAGATTTTCACCTACTTATGAAATTGCCCAGCTCTGTCTTCATTGTCTGCATACAAAAACATTTTCAAGGCATAATTCTCCACATGAGCAGAACCAACAATTTCCTGAGTAATTGCTTCATTATCACCAAATTGCTTTTTCATCTGAAAAATGTTGGAAAAATACATTAATTACTTTATTAGACCGCAGCAATTCTCCAAACACACAAAGAACCTGCTGATTTAAACGAAGTCAAGTACAATTTAAAAAGAAACAACTTATGCTTTGTTTTACAAATCTCCAGCTTCTAACATAACAAACCCTAAAAGCAGCATGTGAAAGAGAAAGCACATTCTTTTAAAGAGAGAAATATTACGAATAAGTAGCTCTGAAGCTTCAGTCACAAAATGCTTGTAAAAACCACCACCACCCCCCAAAAGTCAAAAATAAACACAACTATAATACTGTGAAGGAATAGCAACAGATATTTTTCCCCTTAGTACCTGAAAGACCAGGCATTCTGAAGCCTGTGTCAGGATTCAACACAGTTCAACTGGTAAAGTAATGCATGCTTTATAAAGGTGCTGTAGATGAGAGTGATCATGTATCTTCCCTCTTGTAAGGCTATTTCACTGTAGTTCATTACATCTTTCAAAGTATCTGAGCCCTACCTTGACTGGTCTAGTGACCTATGGATTTACTGTAATTTTCAGTGCAAGCAGTGTATTTCAATTCAAAGACCTCTTTTCAAAGATGTTAGAGTACAAGAATCCTCAGGTTTCCTAATAAAAATCAGTAAAGCAAACAACCCTCTAACAGTTACAACAGGTGGATTTACAGCTTCTGAATAGGCTTACTGTTTGCACATAAGGAAATCTCAGGTTATCCTTAGAGAACAAAAACAGGAACACTGCATGATACTAACCTGCAGCCTTTATTTTGCCAAAAGATTTAAAAACAATCTCTGAATGGTAGTTATTTTTCACTGTGCGTGCGAAGAAAATTTAATCATGCAGGCAGCATTTCCATATTTTTTAGATTGCTGCCAACTTTCTAAGACATAGAACATTGCCAGAAAAGTTGCTTGATTTCAGTAGTTAAATATAAGCTTTCCAAATAGAATTTTAAATTTAAAGGCTTTCATCTAACTACTCTATGCGGTTTTTAAAAACTATTTGTTTTATGAAGTGTAATTCTCTTGTAAAAGTACCAAAATTCGTAAGTTCAAATGAAACACTCAAACACTGAAGCTAACTCAGGAAGAAAGCTGTTTGTATACACATATATTTCCCCAAACTATCTGTATACCTCACACTCAGAAAATAACTGATTCCCATAGTTGATCTGATGCTCAATTATTTCAAACACACGACTAACACAGTTACATTTCTAAAAGTATTAAAGTTAACCAAGATGTTTACGTTTGAAATTATCCTTCACACAATCTGTGATTCAATACAGCAGTACTAGTGTCTCAAACGTTGATACAAAATTTCAACCTAAAAATCAAGGCATTTAGATTTAATTTTACAAAAAATTAAACCGCAGCCCTCTGCGCCCCCTGGTGGTCATGGACAGACTGGAAATGGCGGCTATTAAACTACAGTGGGGGTCCAACTTTTCCATAAATCCGAACTTCTTCCTAGCCCCAAAACCGCTCTATTAGACCAGATTAGGAGTGCTCTCTCCATCCTTCCACCAACTGGATACATAAAAGAATCTTCAATACCTGTGCGTCAGTTGTCACACAGACAATCTTACCAGTAACCAAAAGGTGAAACTATGGATTTTTGCTGCTTTTTTAGTCTTCTCAATTTTGAAACAGAAGGGGTAACTGAAAGCTGCAGGGGTAATTAACTGTTGCAGAACAACAAGTAATCCAGAAAATTCCAACAATTCTTAGGAAATGAAGAGCAAAATCTTACTCAGTTTTAATCTTACCTCTCCTGCCATCTCTCTCTCCCTTTGAACATAAAACCCAGACCCACTAATGATGTCAAAATCCAATGAAATAACACACCAAGAAGTCACTGTACACTGAATTTTCCATTCCAAAAAATCAATTATAAAAAAAGCAAGAAGCACAAGTAACGGGAAAAAAAAAAGACAAATGGTTCATGTTTCATTTTTTCCCTGAAGAATCACAGAATGGTTTGGATTGGAAAGGACCTTAAGGGTCACCCAGTTCCAACTCCCCTGCTGTGGGCAGGGATGCCATCCACTAGATGAGGTTGCTCAGGACCCATCCAACCTGGCCTTGAATACTTCCAGGGATGAGTCATCCATCTTTCAAAACTGAAGGCTGTTGTACTAGTTTCACACAAACTCTTCAGGCATTGCTAGATTTCGATGGAATCACCAATACTGAACAAAAAAAGAACTGCTGCTTCATTTTTCAACATTACTTTCTGCTTCCAAATGAGCACTTAGAACTTAAAATCAACCAACTTATTCCTTTGAGAATACTGAAAACTACAGGATATGAACATAAACAGCTCCTGGAACTTACACTGACCATCTGTATAACAACTTCACCTTTCTTTATTTAACTGTTTTATTAAAGGTTTTTAATAGTATCAGGTCCATTCAGAAGAGAGTGGCATAGACCCTTACCCACACAGATTAGACTGTGCTTACAAAAATTTATAAAACAAAATCTCCAATCTCTAACACACAATACAACCAGAAGTATCTTTATCTTTTAAAGAATGATTTAAAAAACTCCCTAGATACAACAGTTTAGGTTAAAGATTTCAAAAGCATCCAAGGATCATAACTTCATAATGAATTATGATTTGTCATGAGAATATGTACAAATAAAGCATTGTAATTTGTACTGTCTATACAAAACCTTACAGCAAAATTTCAATTACGTATCTGCATTCACATACAGCTTTATCTCTTTTCAATCCTTCTGCAATTTATTACATACAACTGAAGTTCATACAGCATGCCTGCACGCAGAACAGTTGCAGAGAAGAGACAGTATTTCCAGGAGTTTAAATAAAAATTAAATTAATATCACGATCATTTTTGAGGAAAGTAATAAATTCTACTCACAGCTTCCAACTGATCCATAAGTTTGCATAAAAATTTACGGCATTCTGGGGTTTTACTATCAATCTTCATCCCTGTTTGCATTGCATACAAACGACCTTGAAATGATACAAAGCACACAAAAAACACCAAAGTGATTATCTAAGGCAAAACCCATAAGCAAACAAAGCAATGCCCCCCAACATGCCCGAAAGACAAACTCATGATTTAACTATGTACTGACTCCAGTACCAGCAAGCAGTGACAGTGAAATGCAAGGTTTGGCCTTGCAGAGACACTATGAGATAGAGGTTTATGCTTTATTTTTCCCCAATGTCTATTCCTACTCATTTCAAACTGATGTTTGTATCACTATTATGCAATATTATGTGCTTTTATAAATTACTACCACCCTCACTTGCAACTCTCTCAAACAGGAACTTCAAATTGATTTGAGAGTGTATGGATATAAATGGAACTCCATGTAGCAGAAGCCAGTTAGCCTTCAAACACTTGAACAAATGGTATTAAGCATCTACTATCTCCATGTACATGCATACATAGCACCAAAACACTCAAGACACAAACCTGATCTTTAAATCAGACAAAACAGACTTTATCAAACTTTCCCTGCAAGAGGAGTTGCCTGTTTTTATTAAGATCTTGAAAATGAATTATTAACATCTTCTGATTAAAAATTATTTTTTTACTACCAAAAATCTGTGAGTTTTAGACTTGCACATGGCAGAACTTAATAGGCTTCATGAAACTGTGGGCAAACCCAAGCAAATATTATTTACTAGGATTAACACACACCGAGAAGGGAAAACGGCCAGAAACATTCAGTAATCAAATGCAGAACATTTCCCACAAAAAACCCATTCCTCTAACTCTTACTTCTGACTCTCAAGGGAGTCCTACAAAACACTTTCAAATGCAGAGTTTAAGAGTCAAAAGCCGTAACTCCACCAAATATTATCATGAGGTAGTTGTTATGGAAGACCCCCTGCCCTTCTTCTTGCAGGACACAGAGTTCTGCAAGCAATCCTCACTTGCTTCACAGCTTTAGCATCTCGTTCCTCCCAAGCATCTCTTCATATACTAGAGAGAACCTTTTCCCTTTGAATTACCTCAGTAAACATGAATATAACACAATTGTCATCACATTGCACTTATCTTGATGCTTGCTGCAGAAGAAAACATATGCTCAAAAGCTTGTCTGCCTTTTCCATCTATTAGCAGTTTGTCTAATAAAATTAGATATCTTTCTACAAAACTTACTTAGATTCTGCTGGTGAGCACCACAGTTTAACTAATTTTTCTGGGTTTTTAAAGTAGTATTTCCCATTTCATATACAACTGAGTGTTGAAACCAAAGTGTACATTCCTTATTTGGGACTGCAAAGCTCACTAATTTTTGAATGTTAAAGCTGTTGGGTTGCCCAACCATTTAAAGACACTCTTCCTGAAAAATAAAATACTTCTGCTCTCCAATGCCTCTCTGGTTTTACTGTTACAATGTATAAAAGGATCTCTGTATTCAAGTTTTCAGTAAAGAACAACCACATGAAAGTCCTGACCAAAACTAAAGGAATTAATAAAGACTAAGAACAACTACAACACTTGACCGTGACAAATGGAAGAATTGCTATGTAGGTTTCATCAAGTGACAACATTATTATTGAGCTAATTACTGATAGGTACTCTTAAGCCCACCTTATTTATCTTCAGGATGCTGACATGTTGATGTTAAACATTATAAAAATACCATATGTAAAGCTGAAATTAGATTTCAAAGAAATTCAAAAACCACAGAAAATTACAGAGCATTGTCTCTGAGGCACTAAAATTAATTTTAAGTCGTCCATGAATTAAAATACTATCATTACATGACAAGGAGCTAGTGCGCAGTCTTCAATTAAATTGATTTTAAGTGCATACTTGATTGTAAGCTCCCCTGAACACATTTCATGGTCTAAGTTAACAATATAAAATTTAAGAATTAACATAAGGTGGCTAAACCTATAAGCCATCTAGATCAGTTACTTCTTTTTGATGGATGAAAAGATATTTTCAGAGGCAAATAAATTAATTTTAGACTGATATGCATTAGAGTGACAAATTCAAATACATTTGGTCATTACGGGATACAGATTTACCTCACTTGATGAAGTATGCATCTTCAGATCTTGTCCACAACTCATTTACATTAAAAGAACTCTGTTTCCATATAAACGGATCTTGCAAGTATCTTTAGTCTTGATCAGTTTAAAAATTAAAAGTACTTCTAATTTGTAACTGTTACTCTTGTGTTACCTATATTTACCTATACTCTCATTGCAAATATATCCATTTAAATACCGAATGCCAGATAATTTTTTCTTCATTAATATCCAAAGGGGGTTTGTTCACAGGACTGTGACACCTGCTCGCTTTTTATGAAGCCCTGAAAAGCCAGCCCTTTCCCCTCTCAGGATTTCAGAGGCTGAGAAAGACTTTTGGACTCCTTCAGGCACCCCAATGAGCAAACGCAGAACAAGTCTTGAACACACAGAAATTACGTGTCAGGGAACAATAGTTACAGATAAGAAACAAGTTTTTCTTGTCCATATACAACTTCACACTGTGGGTGACATCAAGCAATCTTCCACACCAACACCACTTCCTCCTAACCTTCCTACCTAGGACCAAGGTACCCAAGGTTCTCAGGTTGTCAAAGATCAAAGGACAATTATCCAAAGCACAGGCTGGCAAGAAAGCATGAAGGTGCTCTAGCAGCAGCAGCTCTAAGATACTAAGAACAGAGACATCCTAGAGACAGACTATTAATACCACCTGAGATAAGATTAAATGTGTTCCACCTGTCACAGCAATTACATCTCTGTACCACACAACAGACCATAGGAGACAGTTACCACATGCAGCCACCAAGTCCCAATTTGTATCAATGCCTACAGAAACTTTTAAGATTTCCTGAAAAGGTCAAAACACACTTAAAGTTACCCTAACAAGAAAGTCTATTGTGATCTTTAAAAGCTTTTGAAGTCCAGAATTTTTGCATGCTCACTTCTTCACATACATTTATATGTCTGAAAGGACTAACCTGTCCAGAGACAGGCCTCTGATGAGGGAGGGAGTCACTGAGATAAAGGCAGAAGGTATTCCTTTTTTCTCAAGTAAGTGGTGATCAATAAAGAGCATGATGTCTGTGAAAAAGACTATTGACAGAGCATCACTACCTAGTAGCACTCAGTGCCAAAAAGTAGTCTTGGCTCAGATACCATTGATAGAACAACCTGATTGCAATGAAAGATGAGGCAACCTTTAGGTCAGAAAACACAAACCAGACACTACCAGTCAAAATGTCCACGAACATCAGTTTCACTCGATGAACTGAAGATACAGAAGAAAAGAACACTCTCCATAGCATGAATTTCATCAGTGACACACAGATTGTTGTTAAGTATGTTTAGGTACACTTACTGCTTTACTCAGTGCTGCTCTAGTCAAAAGTAGGGCTTTAGGATTGAAAACCTCTATCATTAAACTTACCAAGCAAACAGAAGGTGAAATAGCTGAAAAACTGAAAGAACTAGAGATTTCTAGGGACAGACACAAAAATAGGAAGAGGAGGAAATAATGTGGTATTTATCTTTAAAGACACTACTGAAACAAATATAATAATCTTATTAATGTTTTGAAATTTTGCTTCTGAAATTATCTGTATGAAGAGCAATATGGGAATGAATCTGAAAGCAGTAAGCAATCCTTTGCCTTATTGCTGACAAGAAGTGTCTACTAGTTCTACTCTTTCCATTTTTATTACTATATCATATTGCTAAGGAAAAAAATGTAATTTATTCCCAAATACAAGTTCTTCCATGTCTGTGTCTTCTGTCATCCTCTCTGCTCTAATTTTGAAATGTCCTAAGTATTCTACATAAAGGCTATCCGTAAAACTGTGTTGGTTTTGATACTACTACCTTTGCCAATTAACATATTCTCTTGCTTTATCTTTTGTGTGTGCTTGATCACACAAGTATTACCTATTGTAAAGATACATGATAATAACTGAAAAATATGTTTTCACCTAGTGAAGGAAATCTATTAATGTCCTTTTCCTGCCTAACTTGCAGCAAATGGGCAAACTCACTTCATTACTAAATTTTCAGCAGCAAGAGCAAAACATATCTTTCCTGTGTTAATATCATCAGTCAAATTTTAAACTGGCAATTAATAGTCAAAGAACTGTCCTCCATGTTTATGTTGACAGATAATCTCAGTAGCAAATAACTTGTAAGCAAGAGGCCAAAAGTTTACTGCCTCCAACACCTCTGCTAAGAAAGTCAACAGTGACATGAGTTCAGTTGCCCCCGTTCCTCCACATCTAAAAGAAAACAAGTTATTTACATTCCATTATATACAGCTGTTCTGGTTTCTGTAATATTGGAAAAGCAGTATTATTACTATGCTTGCTAAGTCCCAAAACTTTTGCTTTAATGGAAGTGGTTCCATTTCTAATACGTGGAAGGTAATCTCCTGAAGAGTATAGACGCCACAAAAGAAATCCTCTTAGTGTTCTGTATTACAAATGCATTGTTTTACCTTATAGAATACCACACTTGAAAGGCCATTGTACATCAAAATCATTTCAGTTTTCTCTTCAGAACTTCTCTCTATACATTGAAAAAAATGTTTAAAGTGCACGTCCCTAATGACCAGTGATGTAACGTTAAAACTAAAGAACTCGACTTACAGGAGCCATTCTGTTAAAAAAAAAAGTCCTCTGTGAACAGCCAAGCTTCTGGAAATGTCAAAGACAACTAAACCCATGGATTGTAGCTGCAAAAGTTTTCAAGTTTTTAAAGCCTCAATGGAGTATATCAAGCATGCAGACAATGTTGGAATTAAGTGACCTGTAATTCTTATCTCTCTTCACTATTTATGATGAAGATCCGGGATATCTGGAAACAAATAGGTGAATGAAATTATTTCTTCTTTTTGTTTTATGCACTCAGCTTTATAACAAATACAACTATTTTTTGCCCCCCTCTATTCAAACCAAGTAGCAAAAAACACTTTTATGTGGCCAATGAAGTAGTATAGTATGCGCATAAAGTAAAGTACTAAGGAAGTAAAAGAGGCTACATAGAGCTAATGTTTAAATATTAATTAACATTATAAGTAGAGCTAAAGTCACTTGTAATTTTACACACAAAGACACAACTGTTTTGCCAATTATTAACTAAGACAGTTTGCAGACAGGACATTTATCTTCAAATTCATAAAGACTTGGCAAGTAATCATTCTCACAAAAATGTTATGCCAAGACAACTACAAAATATACATCTTGATTTGCTGCCCTTAATCTTTGTTCAGTAAATATGAAGTGTGGGTGTGCTGGCTGGAATTATACAGTGGGCTTTACAGAAACTTCTCTCCCTTTATGTCACGTAATACCACGTTATTTTTCCTTTGCTAATACACAGTGCAATTTCAGAGCAAGTATTTTGTCTTTAGTATGTGCCAGACATTCATTCCTCATACACAGTAAGTTACTCCAGATTTATGTTTGGATAACAACTGAAACTCCCCTCACTCCCATTTTAAACTAACTTTGTGCCAAGTAAAAAATACTGGAGAACAAAAGTTCCAGCCAGCAAGCATGCACAATAGGTTGATTCTCTATCTTCAAAATTCTGTCCTACTATCCATCTTTCTTTTTCCTGGTCTAACAAGATGAAAAGATTATACTTCTTTTTCCCTGTGTGTGTTTAATTCTCTAGCATCGAAAATAAATTATTAGCAACTGGAATATTTTTGACATTTGATAGTAACAAACTGATATAAAATAGTAACAAATAACATTGCAATAAATTTTAGCCATATTTTGATTCTGATTAAGGGATGAAAGCTTTTCCAGGCCATAATTTATTACTCATTCATATTCTACATCTTCCTCTTCCCTTTGTCAAACCACTGACAGAAAAACGTTTGTTAAATGCTTGGTACAGGAAGCCAGCAGCTGGAATACAAATGTGGGAAGCAAGAGGAACAAAGACATTAAATTGGATTCTACTCAAATCCAAAACTACTGGAAACATATTTGCATACCAAAAAATGAATTATTCTTGCTTTCATGAACATTAGTGTGTCATATTTCAGTCATGTAATTTCTGCATACAGATCGTAAATATATATTTCTAAGTGGCTAAGTTCAAGCTGTCTGAATTCAAAGACTTGAAAACATAGATTTAACATACTAACAAACAAACTTGAAAGGCCTTACATTGTCTCTTCATTACACGATGCTGAAGGAAAACTGGCAAAAGACAAGACATTAGACTGACAGCATCAACTGAAAATCTAAAACATTCCAGAGAAACCAAATTACTTTCAAATACTTGTTTTCAAATAGAATTAACTTAATGAAAAATGTAAGGGAAAAAAAAAATCTAATGCAAAAGTGGGGGAGATGAAGACTACAAAAAAATATAACTAAGAAACTAAAAAGAAGATAGCGTCATGACCCTCTCGTCCCCTCAGATTCTTTTATAGTATTCTAAATCTTACTGAAGAAAATGGGTGGATAACAGTAGTGTGTTACATGCTAGAAAAATTTTGTCAAGTCAGAATTATCTCAATTGCTTCTTAAAACTCTTGAAAGTTAGAGTAAGTCCCCTTACAATTCAATACTACTACTAGTAGTAACTTACAGACAAGTTAAATAGGCGAAACAAAATTTCCAATGACAAACATGACTGGTAATTATTAAGGTTAGATGACAAAAAAAATAACATACTTATTATGAATCTCAAGAAATGACTGTATTCTACACTACCACACTTCAGTCTGCTTTAAGGACTTATTTTGGTCTTGTAAAATTTGAGAAAGAGAGTTATATGTACAATTCATAAGCTTCTAAGCTCTTCCACAGTATTTAAACTACCCTTATTTTTAAATGTCTCTACAGTTAAATAAAGAAAATAAAGTATTTCCAATTAAAACAGAAAAACTGCATTAAACATGGGATTTATAGTAATTGAGATCTCTAGAATGTGAAAAGAGAAGGCAGCTACTCTGGATTAGTTGTGGTCAAGTCATGAGGATAAAACAGCTTGTAGTGATTAGAGCACAAATCTGAAACACCCTCTCGTTTAGTTTAAACTGGAAGAAGCCTATTTCGTGTCTTTAACTACTCTGTGAGGTGAACCAAAGCACCCTAGATGACCATGGGATAAGCTTCCAAAGTGTACTCCCGACCTTAATGGCTAACAGCATCCACAGCTGCATTAGGAGAAGTGTTGCCAGCAGGTTGAGGCAAGGGATCTTTCCATTCTACTCAGCACTGGTGTGCGCAGACCACACCTGCAGTCCTGGGTCCTCAGTATGAGACATGGGAAGGGCCACAAAGCTGATGAAAGGCTAGGAACATCTGTCACACCATGAGAGGCAGAGAGCTCAGACTGTTTAAGTCTTGAAAAACAAAGAATCAGAGGGTGTTATCAATGTACGTAAATACCTGACGTGAGAAGGGGGGCAGTGGGGAGTGAATACAAAGCCAGACCCTTCTCAGTGGTGCCCAGTGACAGGACAAGAGGCAATGGGCTCAAAACGAAATACAAGAAATCCCATTTAAACATAAGAAAAATCTTAACTGTCTGGGTAATCACACACTGGAACAGGCTGCTCCCAGCAGCTGTGGAGTCGCCATCCTTGCGGATGTTCAAAAACTGCCTCCACACTGTCCTGACCAACCTGCCCTAGTGATTATGCTCTGAGCAGGGGATTGCACGAGGTGATCTACAAAGCCCTCCAACCTCAATAGTTCCGTGATTCTGCAAATCAGAACGTTGATGTTGATGCATCCCTTCTTCAAAGGCAGCAGCAAACCTCAGGCAGGAAAAGACAGTTGTTAATTCTACTTCCAGAGGTTCAAGTTCAATAAATATATACCAAAAAATGGTGAATTATGTGGTGGGAAAAAGGCACCTTAGTATATTTACACCATACAAGTGAAATTTATGAGTTTTATACAAATACATGTAACTCAGAAAAGGTTTCGATCTCTCAAGTACACTTGTTCTATTTTATGTTCTCATTCCTATCTCCATCAGAATAGATTATTTGAAAATATTACCCATGTAATCAAAGCAAGCGCCCAAAATACTACACAATAGTAGTATACCATCTTAATTTTTGCCACCACTCACAGTTTGCTTGGAGGATTGTGGGGTTTATAGAATTGTCTTTGTTATTCCTAACACTTTTTAGTTTTTCTGTCTCCACAGACAAAGCAGTTTTAAGAGCACAGTCTTCCCCAGTTACAAATCTTTGAAATAATCAGAGCAAACAAACAAAGACTGAAAAAAGAAAAAAAAATAGAAAGCAAAGAGAAAAGTATAAATTGAGAAAAAGTTTTAGCTTTTACTCATAGCAGAATCAAAACAAGTCTCACAGTACACGATGTAATTGGTATTTACTTAAATATCTGACCACTTTAACTTACCCTGAACAAAGATTAAATCTATTCTTCTGTATGCAAGCTCTAATAAAAGCCTTAAAAACATTTGTTCTATTAGTAGCCCACAAAACAGTTTTCTGCCACCAGCAATATGAGAATATGGGAAAATGTACTTTTACAAATGGACTATATAAAACTAATACAAAAGATGAGTATTTAAACTGGAAAGATCAGGAATTGGATCGTACTACATACAGAATGTTACAAGCACATTCTTTTAAGCATTTCAATTCCACAATGTCCCAGTATAAATGAAGTCATTAAGTATGTGCTCAATCTCTCCAAACACAGCAAATACCAGGTCCTTTTAATTTTATTAATACTTCTTAATTACATGCATCTTCTAAATTAATCATTCAAAATGCATCAAGATACAATAAAAAGTTGAATAATTTATAAGCTCAATTAGAATATTTGACCATCATTAGTCCTCAGCTCTACGGAAGGATCGGTAAAAAATAACAGTATTTGAGTTGTAAAATTGCACAGTAACTATATTTCCCAAAATCTTAGTAAGGCCATGAACTTTACAGTCTATTTTTTCTGCAATAATAATAATAACAATGATAATAATAATAAACTCTCATAATTTGTATGCAAAGAGAAGCTTGTTTCATAGGTGTCTGACTACACTTGAACGTGAAAAGCCAGTCACATTTAACAGATGGATATTTCTGTTAAAAGCTGAATGACTTTTGGTTCAAGAGGTTGTCAACCAGTTGTGGAAAAAAAATTGGCTCTTTTGCTTTTCTCTCCTGCTTGATCTCACAAAACCAGAATTACAAGAGTATGATCCTTTGGAAGCATTTCTCTGATGCTTTTCCATCTCAAGAATTAAAAATTGAAGATTTTTCCACACCTCTTTCATAAGGATCAAATCTACTGATCCTACATGATTGTTCGCTGATGTTTAGTACACAGTAGAGCAAAAATCACCACATTTTGCTTTTTGAAAGTTACTAGAATCATAATTTCTCATGTTGGATTCAGTGACTATCCAAACACTGTTCATGAAACATCAGTCCTTTTCTGGCAACTCACTGGCATTCTCTCAATACTTTTGAATTAGAACATCAATGTCCAGTAAGTATAGACTACCAATCATCTTTGCAAAGAGATTAACAATGCTGCTGGAAGGCTGAAACAACAGTCATAAAGGAAAATCTTGCTTTAAACTCTAAACTTGATGTTTTTGGAAGATACAGCTACCTCTCAAACCTTGCAATGAAAAAAAAAACCCAAACTTATCAGCCAAACTGCCTATGCCACAGTTGGATATATGATTTCTTCCGTTATTACAGGCCTGAGATTTTTTTATCAGAGCCTGCCTCCTTGTGTCTGCAAAGTAACATCTCAAAGTAGTCAAACAGTCACACTCATGTAAGTTTTTAACATAAAAAGTTATTTTATTGACTACCAATCACTTACTTGACTTTTGCTAGGCAACCAATGTAGCATTCTTTTCTGGTATTCCGTTATACCTGCTGAATCAGCTGACCTTTACTGAACCTGAAATAGCTACGCAGCTAATGACAAAGATTAACAAATAATACAAAAGCGAAAAAAAGTATCATACAGGGAGGAAAGCATTTAAAGTAAATTACCACAGTGCTGGACACTTACATTAACCATTAAGTATCTCATCTCTTTAAAAGGAGAATTATTTTGTGAGATCATCTCCTCTTAAAAACTTTAAAAAAATAAACCTGGTTTCTTTATTTCTCTACAGTCTGTGTTTTGGGCAGAACAAATGTTACAACCATGTGAATTTATGGTACATACTGTCAGGAAAAAAAAAGTATTTTAATTACTTCAATCAATGACGTCCATCTACTAAGATAGGGCTAAAAAAGGTAACAGTTTACACACAACATCTAAAGCTACTGATCATATTCAGCTTTGAATCTGATTATCTAAAAAAGAGGTTAAGCATGAAGGTTTTGTAAGGATTACACAGGATTACCAGTAATAAGCCAGTTTATTAATTTTTGCAGAATGGAAGTACCACAACAAGAAGTGTTGTGTTATAGTGTACAAGAACATCAATGTTCAACATTTTATTTTTCATGTGGAAAATTATGTGGCTGTTGAAAAAGACAAATAATCCCTGCTGCAGCTATTTATACTGTGTAAAACAGATTAATGGTAATTAAATTACAGTTTCTGTAAATCAACATAGGCCAGTAATACCAAAAAAGCAGGAGTCCTGCCTTCGCCCCAAGCCACTGTGTCTTGTTCCTTGTCTTTGTCTGTGTGGGAACACAGCTGTTTAAGCAGCAGTGAATTGGCCTGGCTGAAAAATAGCTTATTATTGTCTTTCATCGTACAATTACATCAACATTTGCTTCCAAACCACTCTAGGGTTGGGAATGAGAGGCCAGAGAAGGACTAGAGCATTTTCTTTAGGTGGCATTACTGACTTTTGCTAGCTTAATGCTTAAAATGCACTACAACATAAGAGAAAAAAAGTTAAAATGGTGTATGCAAATAAAACATGTAACTGCCATATAAATTCCCAGCTTTAAGAGTACACCTATAGCACCTATTATGAGAGACAAAAAAATTAACAAGAGCAGGAAGTGGTTTCTCTGACAATTTTATTGCTAACCTATAGAAAGCAATTATTTTAGGTTGCAAACACATCTTGCCAGAGTGCACTTGTTTCTGATGGTCAAATTTATTTGTGACACAGCTCTTATTATCAGATATATAAAAGTGGAATTTTACTAAAATGAACATAAATCAAAACCTAGCATACATATGCTCATACTGCCAACTACTGTGCCATGGCAACATTAATAATACTGTGACCAAACCATTTTTCTGGGTATGAACCAATTATGGCAACATTCCAAAGCCATAAACATGCCACTGTTCAGACTGATAGTAACATCCACTAGCTGACCAATGTTCCCCCTCACAGAGTGCCTGTGCAAGCAGCCTTGTGATGGAACATGCAGCACTGTCCCATTGGATGGCCTTTCACCACAGGGTGCACTCTGCTGTGCCTCACCAGCCTCCTGGTCCCAGGACATGCAGGATTCCAGGCACAGGCCACACCAGCCTCCTGGTCATGGGACACACAGGGTGACAGGCACAGCTCCTAGTCCTGGGACAAGCACAGTGCCAGACACAGGCCACACCAGGCTCCTGGTGCCAGGACATGCAGGGTGCCAGGCGTGTGTCTGCAGATGAGGCTGGTGGAGAAGCGCCAGCACAGAGAACACCACATGACCTAGCACGCACAGAGTTTTCCTCACTCTATTCCTTCCACACAATACATTATATAAAATGTATATAAACCCATATATATATTATATATAAATGTATAGAAACTCTTCTGAAACCCATTTCAAAGGCTCCACAAAGAGATGCTCACTTTTTTCAGTGAAGCATCTAATGAGAAGCATTGCTTTAACCCTACATAAATCCACATTGCTTTCAAAACATTATCTGAAAGGTAACCTGAAAATTTTTTGTGTCCCCAGATCTACACTTCTAAAAATTGGTCTTTTTAGTAAAGCTTTTATTACTCATAGCACGCTGGGACTATATACAGTACATTTTTTTTGATAGTGGCAACATTAATAATTAATACTTTGGGATTCCATGTAATTATTCCAAACCCACAATGTTAAAAATTAATGGTTCATAAACCTTACTTTTGCTTCAAAGCCAGAACTAAATGAAGACAAGAACAACTATGGAACAGGAGTACTGCATTTTCATCAATCCAGACAAACTCATCCACCACGGGAGGAAATAAGAGTCATCAGTGGAACACTGGTGAAAACAAATTCTTCTCCTTTGTGTATTTAAAAAAACAAAGGATCTGAGCAAGACCTAACTTGAAAAAGAGGTGTAGTGCTTTTTACTTTACGTAATACTGTAATAAAAAAGATACCTATAGAATATAGTCTTTGCTATACTCAGTAATGAATCAAATGTGTTGAAGTACTCAAACAAAAAAAATTTTCATACTACTTAGGACAGACAAGGCAAGCGACTTTACAGAAAATGGTAATTATCCAACACAAGTTTTTTCCCCTCTACACTATGACTTACGTTGTAGAATGCAAAAGACAAAGAAAAGTAGAGATCATACACTAAAACATTTCTAGTTTAAAATAGATTTGTATTTTATCACCTACACTAATGCATATCTTTTTCTAGTATAGCCAGACAGGGTATTACATCCGACAGAAAAACCCAAAGAAATAAAGAAAAGCAAACAAACAAACAAACAAACCCCCTAGTGCAACTTGACCTAGCTGGTGCTTCCTGCCACACAGTGTCACTTGTCCTGTGTTTCTCCAGTAAATAAAGCACGAGTACTACTGAGAACATCCAATGTTCTAATATGTGGCTACCTCACCTTCCTGGCTGCACTTTTCCACGTTAGCACACTATTCCTGGTAACACAGAAAAAGTAAAATTATTCTTCTGTCACTCAGACAACAGCTTTTTCAGAGCTATCTGAAACCTGAATTTCATGATTCCATTCTTCTAAATTAAGATCACCTTACAAAGAAAAACTACCACTGCTACATCTATTTTTTATTTCATTCTTCTTGAAGACAAGCCAAGTAAACACCTCAAATGACCTCGCATCTCAATAAAAATACCAACAATGTGATGACACACCTTCCTTCCCTTTAAGGGTGGGTTGTCAACAATATAAACATACATTTCTGGTGATCTGCTAGTCTTGGGCACTTTCCAAGTGTGGCTTAACTGTAACAGGCATTTAAATCTAACAGCAAGCTTGCATTTCTTAATTAGCTTAGAAGCCCCGTGAGCTTGAAAAACCTACATATTAATTTGCAAGATTTACAGGAAGGTTTTGCTGTGAAAGAAGTAGAAAAAGAGAAACCCACTCACTCCCTTTGAGAACCCTGAGAAAGTCGGGAAGGGAAGGACTACTATCAGAACTAAAGATTCTCAAACTCAAAATACTTATGCAGGGTCACACAGGACAGAAGGTGTTTTCAGGACGACAAAAACTCTGAAAAGGTTATTTTTTGCCATACTTCTTAGGGCTATCCCATCAGGGCCACTTCACACGGCCGCGTACGAGCACGCAGTCGGGCTGCCGGAATGTGCACCACGGCTGCGAAGGGGCTTTAACTCCGCAAGCACAGAGCGCACGAAAGGCGGGTGGGGCTGCAGCGGCAGCCGAGGCACACCGCTTCCCCCCGCCCCCACGTCTCCGCGCATCCCACGGGCAGCCCGGGCGGGCAGGGGAGGAGCGCTCCGCCCGGTGCAGCGGCTGGCGGCCGCCGAGGGAGCGGTGGCCGGGCCGGGGCCGGCGGGGCGGCGCTGCGGCCGCCTCCTCACTCACAGTAGTACGCCACCACGGGCTCGCGCTTGTCCAGCTCCTGCGCGGTCCGCAGATGGTGCTGGATGCTCTTGAGCTGCGGCGGCAGCGGGGGCAGCGCCGGCAGCGCCGGGGCCGCCATGGTGCGGGAGGCGGTCGGGGTCTGGCTGTCCGTCCGTCTGTCCGTCCGTCTGTGTGTGCGGACCTACAGCCTCAAACGCCACCTGCGTGGTCCCTTAGTGCTTGAAACGCGTCCCACAGCAGCCGTGGGAAGGGCTGGAGACCTCGGCGCGGCCGGGGCTTCTCCCTGGCCCCGGCTGCCCAGGGCTGAGCAGCGATGCCCTCCCCATCCCTCTGCCTCCCTTTGGCAGGTCAGCCCGAAGAGCTGTGCGGACCTGAAAGCAAAATCCCTTCTCAGATTGAAACATCTTCTCCTTGGGCTGTGGCAAGGCTTAGCAGAGGTCCGGGAGGCCCTCGGGGGCTGAACTGCACCTTTACTTCTGGGCCTCTGCCCTTCATCCCCAAAAACCGTTGTCCGCAAAAATCGGATCAGTTGCCTGGTATGCAACGAGCCAATAAATACACGCTCTAGAGAGACATTGATTATTCATTTCAGAGTTGTGCGAGCCTGGGTGTTTGGTGGTGTTCCATAAATCAAGCACCCCAACTATCAACACTTTACTATTAAAATACTTTAGCAAACAAAGGTTACAGGTTACATAGTTTTCTTATTAATTAGTATTCTGTCTTCTGTTAGTTGATGATTCTCTTGCTTCTTATGCTAATTAGTGAGCATGCTTAGCTTTTCTCATTTGAGGTTCTTGGGTCACTGGTCCATGAGCTGGTGGTCAGGATCTCCCCCTGCCAGAATTACCTTTTACCCAGTCGGAGCTGATTGCAGCACAGTTGCTGAGTTGCCTTATTAGTTTCTTCCTTATTTTTTGAGTTCTGCCAAATGGCCCTGTGGCCTGTAAATTCTGCATTCCTCCTGTCAACTATCAGTGGGCATCCTTCTTCCCGAGCTCTGTTAGCCTCCCCCTGGGTCTGCGATCAATGAAGAATGTCAAGCTCTAAACCTGGCAAACAATGTAAACCTGGTAAACAAGGCAATTCTACTACTAAGTGATTTATTTTTCTAACACTTGGACATCACTTAGAGCTTGCTTGTTAGCTGCTGTCTGTTTTCACAGATTAAATCTCCCTTGTTGTTGATTAGGCTTGAATGGATACAAAGATTAAACATCAAAGAAAATCCTGTTTTAAGAAAATTTTACATAGTCCACATTTTGCAATGCTACCATGGCCTGGCTAATAGGACTGGGCTGCTTCTTGGCAGCTGTCAGCAAGTCTGTCAGCCCTGGAACATGCATCTCGTAGGATCACCACTTCCCAGATAACTTTTTCTCAGAGGAACCACCAGGGATTTCTGCTCTTGCAGAGAGGGGATAAGAACAGCAAAAGAAATGGGAACTGTTGAAACAAAATAGTTTCAAATGTATCTCACAAGTTATTGCAATATAAATTATTTTAGTGCCTATTATCTCATTCTGATGGCATAGTTAAAACTATTTTTAAATTTCTTTTAGACAGCCCTTTTGCCAAACCTGTTCTTGATCTCAAAGTGTCTGTTTGCAAGGGAGGAGAATGTCAATGCTCCAGGGCATAAAAAGTGGTGCATGTTGGAGGGAAGCACAGGGTAGGAGAGGTGCCTGCATTGTCTCATTGCTGACATGGGAGAGTGCCAAAAAGGGAACAGAAGGGAAATGATGTCTGAACAGAAGAAAGGAATCCATGAAAGGAACAGAACAAGGAGCGGTTACAAGACTGGGATGCTGTGGTGCTATACTAGAAGCTGGCTGGCCCAGAGCAGCTATACCTTTGATGTAAATGCAATCACGTCACAATTACAGCTCTTTGTTAAGTGGGAACTAAAATGGTCATGATGTCTGACTAGAGACAAAACTGACTGCAAACACATGAGCTGGGGATTGCTTTGAGTGCTGTCTGTGAAAATGAGGTGGCTGGAGTATGGTGGAAAACAATGAAAAAGTCAAAGAAGCACTTACAGTGTGAACCTGATGTAAGCAACAAAAATGCTTCCTCAGTGTTCCGGGAGACAGGACTTCATGTTCGCTGTGTAAAGAAATAGAATTGAATCAAAGAATCCCCAAGTGTATTATATAATTCCTTTCTTAATGGCAAAAAGGAAAAAAAAGAAGCTTTCATGATCATCTCAAATACTTGCTAAGCATTTGAGCAAAAATCAGCGCAACGCTGAGAAATGCATGAAGGCATATCAATCTCAGAGGGAGTAAGGGTGGAAGGAAGCTGATAGAAAACTATGTAAATGAGGATGAAAGTGGTGGGAGTTTGGAAGACTAAGCAAAAGAAAAGTTTAGAGACACTTGAGAATACAATGAGCACCAGGAAAACAAATGGCAAATATAGGAAAGAGACGTGTTGACAGCCATGGGGATTTCTTTACATGGACATAATATCTCCACCGGCATGTTCTAGAAACTAATGGCAGAACCAGGTACAGAAAGACATTTGCACTAAGAGGCAATAATGCACCTTTTTTTAAAAATGAAAAACTGAGGAATCCGACAATTTTAATTCCACAGGAAATGCAGGGGGAAAAAAAAAGTATTGGTGGTGTATCTCATTGGGAAGAAGGAAAATTTTTAATATGTTCCAGAATTTGACCACAAAAGGAAAGGGCATGGTGGTGGGTAATCGAGCTCCTAAAGCACTCCAGGGATCCTCAGGCAGTCCCATGCCAGTACTTGTTCTTCAGGGGTCTTGATGGTAACAGGGACTTACGGAAGTACTGAGGGCTTGGGGGTTTTGGCACTCCTCTGACTCTTCTGAAGTGTTTGGAAATTTACAGATGAAAAGCAAACAATGACATATTAAGCACCAGCGAAAATACTGACAAGGTTGTGATTAAGTTATTTTATTATTATACAAATAACTGATTAAGTGGCATTTGTATACCATTGATTACAACTGTACCTGGCACATGAAAGTAAATTCTTTTTCTTAGTAGATCTATATACTGTATTTTTTTATAAATAAAAATATTTTTTTACCTGAGATTACAAGTTTCAGTTGGAAAGAATAATTCCAGATGGATATTGACATATACAGTGAAAAATTAAACATGTATTAACCAAAGAACATGACATATTATGCAAACAAGAAGTTAGCACTGTGATTTTTATTCCACTTGCAATGCTTGCAAATATCAAATAACTAGTTTAATATTGCATAAATCTGATACCTTTGACTGGACATTTATTTAAGACAACATGTAACTTATTTCCATGGGGAAAAAATAATATTAATGCTTTAATATAGCAAATGTATTGAAATATATAATCTTGTTCTTGATCAGCATATTAAAAAAAATCACACATCTAGTTTTAGCACTTTGTTTTAAATGGCCCAGATTCAATCAAATCCAAGACACCTAAAACTTGCAATTCCATTTATGTAATCAAGATTACTTTTGTGGGTGAAAATTACAAGGCTATGATAATCCAACTGTGTTTGGGACTTATTAACTAACACTTGGTGGTAAAATATTTGGTAAGAATTTTTCCAGATTTTCTAAATATTTCTGAAATGACCCAAATTCTGTTATCAGGATCGCAGCTTTTTATGTTTGAAAAAGAAATGGAAAATGTCTGATTCTCATTATTGCTATTTGTAGATATTTTATACAGGAAACTACCTCCTCCTTTCTTTCTGATTCTGAAATCTGTTTTATTTCCATTATCTCACTTCAGCACAAGGAAATCACTTCTAAATTTAATATGTTTATTGCCTCTTAAGAAGAAACTGTTGCACACAAAAACATCTGATACCTATATAAAGTTTGAGACCTAACCTAACCAATACACTTACTGCATAGAATAATTTTAATATGCAGACTTATTTTTTCATTGTTATTCTAGCAACTTTAGTCAGAGCAAGAAGAAGTTAGATGTGACATATCTAACAGCAGAAAATTCTGTGGGCCCAATTCCGCAGTCACACACAAGCAAAACTCACTGAAATCAAGTCATGATTGGGCCTAAGAAAGGCTTTTCTCAAAGATTTTATTTTGACACTTTTAAGCCGCTTATGCAAAATTGTCAAAAAGTCCTTTTCCTCTTTCAAAATGTGATCATACTAAATTGGTAAGAATCTTCTGCATGGTAAGCCAGAACATAATGAGGGTAAGGCATTGCAGTCAGCACAAAGAATACCGTGCTACTCTTTCACTTTTAGAAGGAGATTCTGAGCCAGCAGGTGACAGTAGCTGGGCCTCTGCAAAGTAAAGCTGGTATCCATGGATATGTTGTTACCACAGGCTAACCAGGAGCCCCTGGGGGCTGAGATGCTGGTTGCACCTCAGTGGCACTGCTTGGGAAGATGCTTGAATGCTTTCTGGTACCCAGAGAGTATCCACCATTATTGCTCAATTCTCAAGCCATAAGAACATGTAAGAAATTTGCAATAGCTTTTCCTGGAAGTGCAATGATCTTATTAGCTCCGGTGGCATGTGTTCAGAAAAGTTGTGAATAGAAGTGTGTTTATAAATAACCTTCTCCTCACACAGAGACACCCCTCTGGAGGCAGAACTATTGTATGTAGCAGGTCATGAAAATATATTGCTCTTGGAGATCTTAGTGCCTTTGGCCTTGACATGGAAACAAAGATTATTCTCATAGTGTGCAAGTTTTTAGATAAGGAGTTTATGTCAAATGACTATTCTGCCTCAGTAATAATGTGTGGTTCTCCTCTGCAACACTGCATGGAGGGCAGGAGATGTTTTTTGTTGTGGTTTGAAATTATTGTTACAAAACTGCAGGTGAACAGGGTGGTAAATGAGTACAAGTGATTGACATCACTGAGTTTTTAACAAACCTAGCCTTCTACATGAGATCTCAAAAATTTCAGCAACACACAAGATCACTGTAATCACAGTAAATGTGTACATTGCAATAAGAAAAATTGTCTTTTCAAAGTGCTCTGGCACCATGCACCGGGTAATGTTAAACTTTTTTTCAAGTGCTCCCACATCACACATGTAGATTGCGTTCACTTTGAAACCAAAGAGCTGAATCTGAAGCCAAAAAGCCAAAACTTCAAGGACAATCCTTAAGAAAACAGAGAAGATATAAAAACCGGTGTAGGATGACTTTTGGAGAATATCTTCCTGTTTGATGCTCTTACAAGCAGCATAAAGGTGAAAAAAGGCTCCAGGTACCAGTACAATCACCAGCTGTAATGCCCAGAATACCTAAAATGTACCAGAAATGTATCTGTCAGATCATTTACAACTGCATTGGGACAGCTAAAATGCATGCATATTGGAACATTTTGCAAGCCTGTTTTTAATATATATCAAGTGTATAAACACTTAGATGACAATAGAAGTAAAAAGCAGTTATGTTTTGATTTGAAAAGTTTAGTTGTTTTCTGAAACATGAGGATTGTTTTGAAGGAAAGGAAGCATAGCTCCATATTTAGTCATGGATAAAGGGATATTAAAAGGAAAATATTAATGAAATAAGCTAGTAACGATTAGCCTAGTCAGTTAGTACTAATATGGAACAATCATGTTTTAATTTTTGCAGTTTACTTTCTTAACATTGGATTTTTATAATGAAAAAAATAACAGAAAAAGATAATTACCTGAGGAGTTATAGGTCTGAACTGGTTGTAACAGAAAAGATTAACCTCTCTCTTGTCTGGGTCACAGCTGAAATGCAAGGCCTCATTTCCATAAACAGCAAAGCCCAAAACACCAAGGAAAAACATTCGAATTGAGCCAAAAAAAAGAGTGTGGAATTGACCAATTACTGTTGGCGGCCTGAGCTGCAAATCAGAGGGTTCATTCAACATAAAAAAATAAAAATGAACAATGTTATTGTTGGAGGTCTACTGGCTCTTTTTCACTATCCAAAATATTTATTTTATTCTACTTGTTTTAAAAAGAGAGAGTTTGCCTATGAAGGCTGCGGTAGCTCTCTAACAAAATAATGTCTTAGAACACTTTATTGTTCCTACTAACTTTATATAAACGTTAATTTGTCTAGCACTTGCCAGTTCATTTGTTTCCCTGCCTTTATCTGTATTCTGCTGCTGCAGAAGGCGCCAGACGGAGCTGAGCGCTTCGACCCAAAGTCTATTCGTTTTGCTGTTGTACTGATTCATTCACATGATGTCAGGTGATGGCAAAGCACGGACCGCCGTGCCCCCATCAAACCTAACCACGCTTAGAGCCGTGCTTATTCCCGCAAATTAAAGTTCAGCTTCCCCAAAGGGGCAATTCCAGCCCCGCTCCGGCCGCCTGCCCCGCCGTGCTCGGGCCGGGAGCGCGGGCGGGCGGCACCGCTGGCCCCCGCGCGCTTTGGGGCCGGATCCCCGGCTCCGGTCGGGGCCAGGGAGCGCGCCCCGCGTACTCACACATCCCTCCGAGAAGCTCCGGATGTAGTTGGGGGACATGGCTGGGGAAGGTGTCCTGTGTGGGCGGTGGCGGCCGGAGCCGGAGCCCGCCCTGGCCCCGACCCCGGCCCCGGCTCGCTCCGCCCTTTGTCCCTAGGCGGGCCCCCGCGCTCGGGCCGGCAGCGGGTGCAGCAAAAGCGGGG